>QJOA01000455.1:0-53496 GCA_004155915.1 Monosporascus sp. CRB-9-2
GGTGCTTGCGGTGCTTGCGGTGCTTGCGGTGCTTCAACTTCCCTCCGTCTCACAAACCTGTGGGGCACCATATGCCGGGGGGTCAGATCCTATCCCGGCCCTTGAGCGGGCGTATACCAGACCATATGCTGCGTGTGCCTGACGACCCTGCCCAGACCCTCGATGCCGTGCTCGTCGAGGGTGGCCATGATCTCTTCGCTGGAAGAACCCTATGCGACATCCAGGAAGGGGGAGGCCGGCCCCGCGTTGAGGAAAAGCTTGCGGGCTCCCTTGAGCTCCGGCTTGTCCGGCAGCAGCCTGCGCATGAAGTCATTTCCGGGCGCACGGGAGCGGGTGAGTCTGGAGGCAGCGGTAGGGAGGTTGACAATTCCGAATATATTGTGGGCCGGTATCGTGTGAGCGGTATATTCCAATGCCGAACCATAAATCAGTTGCGTTGCGAACTGGCTGAACCTCTTCTCTGGCGCGCTCTTGTTCGGATCGTACCGAACGCCGTAGACAAACGTGTCATATTCGGGACTGAAACGGAGGAGGCCAACTTGCTCTGTGAAATCCAGAGTCCACTTCGTCCCCTTTCCGAAGAGATGCCGTCTCGAGTCGACGTGGGTCATACGGAAAACCCTCATGCTGTTGAAGAAGATAGGACCATCGACAGCGATACCGCGACTCTCTCTGCAAACAACCGCAACTTTCATCTTGAGGTTATCGGTCAACAGGACGCGCTGCATATACAGATCGACCATGATGCATCTGCCTCGGGCCTCATTGATACAGGCGTAGTTCCAGATGCTCCTTCTGATCCCGGCGGGGAGTAAGGAAAAGCGAGGGAATTCTCCGTCTGAGATTCTGGTCCGGGCGAGCAGGGATCCCAGCTCGCGTTCCAGTGCGCGGCGAAGTATGGAATTAACAGAGGGATGATCAAGCGCTGTAATGGGGACCCGTCCGCACCTCGCTTGTTCGTCGATCTCCTCGTTAACCGGGGGCGCCAGGGGGCGGGCAAACCTCATCACGCTCGCAAGCTCGATCAGAGTTTGCCGGAGAGCTTCTTGGATATCTGCTTTTGAAACTAGCGCTACCTCCAGAGCCTCCCCTAAGACTCGAGTTAATTCTAGAATCTCTTCGTTCGCATGCTCGGCTGTGGCGAGGTACGTCGCGTAGAGCTCTTGAATATTCTCGGGGACACTGGACATGTTGTATGTGCCGTAGTAAGCCTGATATCAGCGAGAGAAAACCCGTTGTGAGAACTGGGATAAGCAGTGATAGATTAGCGATAGTGAGCCGTGTATGAATATAGACTTGAAAGAGTAAAAGAATAGAAAAGCGAGATGTCAAAGAACAATGACTAGAGAGACGAGTAGCAAAACAAGAGGTGCTATGAATAGACCTGAGAGATTACATAACGGTTCTGGGGTTAGAAGGAGCTCTCGCTTCGTAAAAAGGGGGTGGCGATCCAAAAACGCATTGGGAATGCGGCAGCAGCAGATACTGTGTCTTTTCAATGGTGGCTCTTGCCTTTCTCTTTCAAGGCGAAAGACCCCTAACGAAAGATCATCCTGAAGTAGTAGCGATGGACACGAAAAACAGGGGTTGAAAGTCAGGACCCTATACCGGTAGCCACCAAAAGTCAATGGTGAGATAGGTCAGGGACGTCTGAATGCCAAATCACCCTAGATATGGTTCAGCGGCCTTTAACCAACACTGGTTAAGTACATATAGCAAGTTTATAAAGAGGACTTGTACACATACTCACCTAGAGAGTTAGGAGCACTCGTCCCTGTCCTGCCTATACGGCTCGTCTGCTAACTTCGCGTACATGTGGAGGGGGGATAACTGAGAGATGTGGATGAACTCCGAGTCTCACAGCCAGGTATCATTCCTTCATAGTAGACATAACACCAGATCCTCATGCGTCGGGCGCAGTCACTTGAGTCGTCCCTACCCGAGCGACCCTTTATAGTTTAATGCTGAGCTACATGGTTGGTTGGAGCAGGTAAACAGGCGACAGTGACAAAATAGACCGCAAAGCAAAGCGTCCATCGCCGTCCCACTACTGAATTCCCATCTCTCTAGAAGTGTCTCAACTCTGCCCCGCTCACTGATTCGTCAGGGGCATATAGGTAGCTTCTAGATACTCTAGTCTGCGCTGAGTAAGTAATAATAGTCCAGACCCTACCTAATAGAATATACCCATTTCGCTACCGGCCCTTGAAGGCCGCCGTGGTTCTAACAAACATGAAGCACGTAATCGTCCTCCAGCATTTTCTGTAAACCTCGAAAACCCTCGAGTAAACTCCGCGCTGGCGCTTCCTTGCTTTTCTTTCCTCCTGTCTGCCTGCCAGCCAGCCTGCCCGCCTACCGCTTCTTATTCCCATCCGTATTACATACAGCGCTGCGTCATAGCTTCCCGGTCTTCGCCATCCGTCTTCAGAGTGCGACGTCCTGGAACGAGGCCCCATCACCCGGTGACACGGCTGGTTTCCCATTATTGTCCTCCCCTTCCTCGTCCGGATCCTCTATCGCCGGCTTCGTGCCGGGGGACGGCTGCGCTAGTTTCTGGGTATCCTTGTCCTCGAGCCTGACCTTCTGCTCGTGTGTCGCCTTCGCCTTGTTGCCCTCGCCGCCCGCCTTGGTCTTGGCCTCGACATCATCTGCCTTCTCATCGTCTTGTTCTGGCTTATCACCGTCACCATTGCGGCTCTCCTCGCCCTCGCTCTCGCCCTTGCCCTTCGTCTCCGCCTCTTCGGCGCCGCCTCCATTCTGCTGTGCCGGCCGCTCGGGCAGCTGCTTCTCCGCGGACGCGGGCGCTGGTGCCGGTGCCCGCGGAGTGGTCGTAGTGGTAGCGGAGCTCGAGGGCCGCACGGCCTCCTCGTCGCCGGGGCCAGGCCTTACGGCGTCGAGGTAGAACTTGGTGACACCGAGGATGCGGCCGTTACGCTCGCAGGCCTCGACCCACTCGGGGCGCACGACGGGGATGTTCATCTCGACGGCCTTTTCCCAGGCGAGGCCGCGGCCCTCGGTAGTGACGAAGTGGGTGGTGTCGATGCGGACGCCGTCCACGATGCGGGCGCCGATGCGCTCCACGGCCCGCGCGAGCTCCTCGCGGGCGCCCGAGGGCAGGATGCCCGTCGTGATGGTGACGCCGCTGAGGTCCGTCATCTTGTGGGTGCGCACGGCGACCTGCTTGCTGGCGAGCGTGCCCGCCGTCGTGCGCAGCACCAGGTGGAACGTGTACTCGGTGTCGACGGCGAGGCCGCTGATCTTGGTGCTGTGCATCTGCAGGGGGCGGGGGATGGTGCCGACCTTCTGGCCGTTGCGGTACAGCGAAAGCGAGATGAGGTCGGCCGTCGCCAGCTCGATGGGGTCCCACTCGAGCACCACCGAGGTCTGGGTCGCATTACGGCACCGCAGCACGGGCGTCGACGGCTCCGAGGCCCCGAACGAGCTGAAGATGCGGTCCTGCAGCTCGCCGAACCGCTTGTCGGCCTCGGCCTCGGCCTCGTTGTTCCGGGCTACGGTGATGTCGACGATGGAACCTGAGGCGATGTTCGGGGGTAGCAGGATGGAAGGGAATTCGATCTGGAGATGGAAATCAGCCTCTGTACTCGTAAGCCCGAGGCAAAGGTAGCCTGTAAGAGGTATATCGTGGCCATTGACAGTTATTTGAAGGTCTGCGACAGCCGTAACATGGGCGAAACTGAAGCTCAAGATAGGGGATAGCAGAAGACTTACAAGGCGTTTATCCGGTGTCAATAACACCGTGACGCCGGCATCGACTTTGCCGACAGTGAGCGAGACCAGCATATTGGAGACTCTATGCCAGCGAGCACGACAGGAGTTCTTGGCTGCTCAAATATGTTGGGTTAAAAATGAGCGTTGGTGCTTGCGCGTCTGTTCCTGCGTCCAACTCTTACAGTAAGTAAATAGATTATGACGATCAATTCATTCTAAAACTGGAAAGGTCCGGGTCCATTGATCTTGGAGTTGCGGCACGGCGCGGCAGGACGCAATACGCATATGTACTTTGTACCCCGGCGCACATGGATAAAAATGGGTGTTTGTATGTATTTGCCAATGTACCAAAACTACCTCGAAGTACCTTCAAATGAGATCGTACCCATCGACATCTAGGTGGAAAGCACGACTATACGGTATATGTTGGACTGTGAACCGGCTAGGAGGAATTCAGTCAGTGAATTCCCCTCTCAATAAGAGTTATATTTATTCGAAAGGCGCTGATTTTTCATCAAAGGCAAGGCCGTTGGCCCTTAATCTCATGACGGGCTAAATACACAAATATGGTCTCAGAGGTTTACACTGGTGATACATGTAGAATACTTCTACAGAGGACATGCATGATATATGCGGACCATGCAGGCGTCTGTGCGTGTTAGGCGTATGGGTACAATCTTAAAAGTACTTTCTTAAAGTCACCGCTGGCCCGCGAGACGGTGGCTGCTTGGCTGCTTCGTCGAATCTCTGATTCTTGTTGCCCCGGACAGGTCCTCTCTTATTGTGCTGGTAAGGCGGACTTCCCGTATCACGCTGGTGAGGGGCCGAAAGGGCGGCAAGATGCCTCCCATCCTTGCCACGTCGAAGCTCCAGCTCGGCGACCCCGACGATCCAGCTCATCTGCTCCACGAGCTCCGCGAACTCGGAGTTGCACACCATCTTCGGCTCCGGCGAGTGGATCCTCAGAGTGCCGAACAGGTCCATGACGATGGTCTCCTCAGGGTCATTGCCCGTCCTCCGACCGTCCCGGTCGTAGCCGCGGGCGGCAAGGGCATCCCGCAGGGCATGCTTGATGCGCCTCCTCGCCGTGCTGATGACGAAGGGGCGCGCGTTGGGCGTGCACCAGGAGTCGTACCACAAGGGCGCCTTCTTCTTGGCGACGTAGATGTCGAACATGCTCCGCGCGAAGGGGTGCTCGGCCTTGTCGAAGTACCGCATGGACTTGTTGTCGATGCAGTGGCGGCGTGAGAAGAAGACACCCAGCCTGAGCGGGTTCTTGGGCAGCCTCGCCTTCAGCCCCTTCATCTGGTTGGGGAACGCGATGTCGTGCTCCCGACACCAGGACATGACGTGTTCCCCAGGCTGCACATACATGCCTCCATCGTCCACTCCTCCGAATGCCTGGCCATCGGGCGGTCGGCGCGGCCCAGGGTCGCGCCTTGAGTGTTGCTCGGTCCCAATGCTTCTCAGAAGGACTCGCGGGAATCGCGATATCAGGGGCAGGGGCCGGCCTAAGATGGCCATTGTCATGATCTTGGCCCTATCCTCCGTCCAATCATCTAGGTACCAGCAGCTTACTCATGACTCTTCTTCCCCCGGCCAGATAGTGCGTTGGTTTACAATGGTAGAGACGAGACTGGTTGGAAAGAACGCAACCGGAGGAAGGATCTGGTGTCGCGCAATGATGCACCTGTTGTAAGAGGGTTTGGATCTATTGGATGCTTCCTAACTTTGGCAAGAGAAGAACCGCCTGAATCTGATATGAACCTTATCGCATGGAAAACGTGGACATGTATGTATGTGTGTATGTATGTATGTATGTATCCGACGATACAAAGTGACTTTGAATAAAACCATTGCTGTGCTCCAATAAGGCACAGATTTCGATGATGTACTTTGGCTTGAAGGCTGCCGGCCACTGAAAGCGTCAAATCAAGCGCCTACAATCTTTTTTAGTGGCTCTCTTGGTGACTGTTCCAGTAGGCCCCACCATTACTCACCGGCGTCCACACTTTGTGGGTTGGCCGCCACCCAGAATGGGGCAGAATGGGCAGGATGGGCAGGATGGGCAGTATTTAACACCCCACTAACCTGCGAGTTTTCCGTCACTCACTCACTGCTATAATCAGAATTCCTCTTCCGTTCCACCTACACCACCACGTCCCCATCCGTCTCCTTCGACTACTCCTCTCTGTCCGAGGACGCTCATACCACAAATTCTATACGGGCATTTAATTCTTTAATACAAGAGGCAGTCAGTCGCTATGCCCAAGAACAAGGGAAAGGTATGTAATTAAATAGGCGCCCCTCCTGCGTCCCACAAACAATAAAATGACCCCGCGATGCCATTCCCTCCAAAATTTATGCAATCTTGGCCCGTCCTTTTTTATAGACTTCATATAGGGATATGAGCGAGGAGACTGACTGATATATTGTCGGATAGGGCGGTAAGAACAGGCGTCGTGGAAAGAACGAGGCCGACAATGAGAAGCGTGAACTCACCTTCAAGGAAGAAGGCCAAGGTAAGCAAGCAAAGCAAGCAGGCATCTCTTTCTTCTCGCCACCGCTCGTTTATTAGATGCTAACGAGAAATCAACAAAAACCAGAATACGCCCAGGTAGTCAAGATGCTGGGCAATGGCCGGCTTGAGGCTATGTGCTTCGACGGCGAGAAGCGGCTGGCGCACATCCGGGGCAAACTGCGCAAGAAGGTGTGGATCAACCAGGGCGACATCATCCTGCTGTCGCTGCGCGATTACCAAGATGAGAAGGGCGACGTCATCCTCAAGTACACGGCCGACGAGGCCCGCTCCCTCAAGGCCTACGGCGAACTGCCCGAGAACGCCAAGATCAACGAGACGGACACGTACGCCCGCGGCGACGACGACGACCAGTGCAACTTCGAGTTCGACGAAGACCGCGAGTCCGAGGACGAAGACGCTGGGCCGGGAGGCGTCGGCAAGGAGGTCGACATCGACGATATCTGAACACACACACACGATATCTCGTTTCTCTTCTGGCGGTGTCCATCGCCCGACCTGGATCCGTTGCTGGCTGTCTTATCCAGCGACCGAGCCGGGAAAAGTCTGTCTTCTCTCTCAAACACGATTATGTACATTTTTTCCTGAAAAATTACATCGTCGGGTTCCGCGACAGTTGGGCTTGGAAGAGGTGGTAGTCGATAGAGAAAAAGCCATGGTGGGAGGGACGTCATGGCCTGTGATGATGCCGATGGATAATGGACATACTTTCTTCTTGCCAACCCGGGAGGTAGAAGAAAGGGGATAAAATGTTTTGGGGTCAAGGCATAATGGTAATTGCGGCTACGGAATACATTGCTTCATAGACTCAATACAGCATGGCTTTCCCCTGGCAATACGTATTATTAGCCCTACTACGGCACCTTGATATGTATCATTATTTACCATCCCCTATTGTATACTCGGCTTTGGCCGCAGGTGGGTTTGTTTTCAGTCATTATTATTACGGACAATACTATTAGTAATTTTACCAAGTTAAGCACATCTTGGGTCTCATTACGGCATTAAGCCGAGCCTAGGGATCTCCCTTTTCCCATAAGATTTGTATGTGTATAAAGAGGGCCTCCGTCCCGGACCTGTTCCCCTAGTTCTTCAGCTTGTTATGTTGCAATATAGCCTGGGATTGTACCAGCCTTGTCGATCTAGACGTATGGATGCGGTGACAGGTTTCGTCTTCTTTTAATTGCAGTCGAGGCTGACAGCATTGATAGAACGCCTTCGACGGTGTTTCGCCTCCTTGAGACACGCCAGCTTCAGTTTCGAGCCATCCCAACCAACAAAAAAAAAAAAAAAGGGAAGGGGGGGTGGATTTTAAAAGGCTTTAGGACTGAGGCCCAACCTTGACTTATTCCGCAACCGTCTTAAATTCAAAACATAACGCTTAAGGAATAAAAGTGAAGCCCGCATTTTCGGCGGGCAAACGAGAATCGCGGGCCATATATACTCGGCAGTAGCTAGTGACCAGTCGTTGCATAGTCCCTAAAAGAGGCGGACAGACAAAGAAAGGCAATATCACCCTGACCACCACCCCCTTTCTACCGTTCAGACATCTGGACCATCCAAACAGCCAACTGACCAGTTATCTGCCCTCTCTCCAGTACTATAATCCGTTCCGCGCAAAGAACTCGACCTGAGAAAGGCTCATCCCATCCCTCACTACCTACCCGCCATCCTCCTATACACACACACGCATATATATACACCCAAACCCCAGCTCGGCTGTACGCTATTAAATAATCGTTCCGTAGCCACGGACCCTCGTCCCTACCTATCCCCTATTCCTCCCTTCCCCTCGACTTATGATGCATGCGTATTGTTCATTTTATTTGCGTGTCATCATCCATCAGACGTGTCCAACCTATTGGCGGAGACCCCATCCAGAATAAAATAAAACGTCGGACAGTCCACGTACGTCCCATCTATCTGGTTGGGTGGGTAGTTAGACGGGGGATATATATATATGTGTGTGTGTGTGTGTACACGTGTGTGTGCGTTTGACTGAGTTACAAGTAGTCGAACACGCACGCCCGCATATCAGCTAGCCGCGCCAGACACATAAGCTGAATCAGATAGGTACAGTAGGAAAACCCAAGGGACGGAAGAAGAAAGGAAAAGAGGAGCAGGCATCGTGGAGAATGATACGGCTTGAGTAAGCAGATGGGGATGAGAGGGAAGAGGAAGGGGGAGGAGCGGAAGGAGGGAGAGAAAAGGTATCATGGTACGTAGGTAGTATGCTCGCTTTCCTACCTAGGTATGTAGATAATAGCAAAACGGGAAAGGGGAAGGTAGTTGGAAGATGGGGGAGAGAGCAACAGACAACGTCATGAGCACCACAGCACGCCGTCGTACGGATTACTCCTAACCTCACCGCATTACAAGCCCCTATCCGGCCACCCACCACCACATCTTACAAGAATAGGATCAAGCCATCCATCCAGCCAGGCGCACACACACACACACACACACGCACACAGAGGAGGCCTCCAGCAAACGATGAACACGACCTCGAACTCCGATTTCTATTTTACCCACTGAACTGATACTCTAATCACTATCCCCTAAGCCGTAACCCATGACCTAAAGCACCCCTACCTCTACCTCTATCTCTACTCACTTGCCCCGTCGCTGCTGCTCAACAACAATCACATAATGCCCCGGTCTACTCCATGTCTCTTATCTATCTGTCATGCCCTCAAACACGCGTGTCAGTTAACAGTATGTATGTACTTTGGGTAAGCGAGTAAGAGTCAAGACGAGCCGAGCTGAACCGAACTGGTGTATGTGCACGTATATATATGTGCAAAGGGGCAGTACCATAGGTAGCTAGCTAGCCTCGCCCACACGCGCAACACAACCTGGCATGACTTTCTATGCCGTCCGGTGCCCTCCACGCACGTCTTGCTCCTCCTCCTCCGCACCTAAGTCCCGTAGTCCGGGATGGTTGGCGGCGCATCCTTTGCCCGTGAGTGAACTGAATGTCGTTGAAGCTTGACATAATAATAGGGACTTCACCGTACCTCATGGTCGCTTTAGAACACCCCCTGAGCTCTGTAAGATAGCCCATGGGATCGGTGGCTAAGAGACCGCGAACGGTGAGTAGCAGGTGGATAGACTTAACCGGCAGGCCAGTAGCAACCACGGTGGCACTTCAGGATCCGGTTCGCCGTACTCCTCAGCAACTCCCAAGCTCTTCCCCCTAGCAAAGGTCTGCTCTCCCCCCTCGACTCCATAGTCTATATCCTCTCGCCGTCTTTCCACGGCCTTCTCCCCAACTATGCACCGCCACTGCGACACTCTTAAGGCAACATGCTGTATGCGAAAGAGCTCTCAACGGGTCGCTACCAATCATCATCGCTCTTTTCGTCATCTGCCAGAGTCCGTCAGTAAACATATACAAGGCTATACCCACCACAAAGAACAGAAGGAAATGGAAACGAAGGCAAAGCATCAGAAGTAACTCACCACTGTCGCGAACCTTCGCCTTGCGCTTCTGCAGCGCGGCAGCCAGGGCATCTGCCATGCCGCCTCCTCCTCCTCCGGGCGCGACGCCCGCGGGCGGCAGTCCGCTGCCGTGCGGTCCGGTGTCCGAGCCTCCGACCGCCGCGCCACTGCGATCTCTGATCTGGCTGCGGTCCACCTTCTTCAGTGCTTTTATACCGCCTGCCTTCTGGATATCGCCCAGCACTGCGGCCCGACCGGTGTCTGCAGGCGGCGGGGCCGGTACGCCAGATGCGTAGCCCGAGTCGCGATTCACTGGCGGCGGGGGCGGTGGAGGTGGAGGTGGTGCGCCCGCACCACCCGGAGGCGGAGGTGGGGGCGGCGGTGGTGGCGCGCCTGCACCACCCGGAGGTAGAGGGGGCGGTGGCGGCGGAGCACCTGCTCCAGCTCTCGCTGTTGGAGCAGGCGGCGGTGGAGGGGCCGCGGGCGCACCTGTCCGGGGTAACGGCGGCGGCACGGGCGCACTTGTTGGTGGTAATGGAGGCGGCGCGGGCGCATTTGTTGGTGGTAATGGAGGCGGCGCGGGCGCATTTGTTGATGGTAACGGTGGTGGTGCCGGTGCGCTTGTTGGCGGTAATGGAGGTGGTGCCGGTGCGCTTGTCGATGGTAGCGGAGGCGCCAAGTCCCTCGGCGGTACTAGGGCAGGTCGTGTAGAAGCTGGGGGTGGCGGCGGAGCATGCGAGATCAGTGTCTTGGGTGGTAACATCGGAGCTGGCGGTGGTTGAGCGGGTGGAGCGTGTTCCCGGGGTGGCGGCGGCGGCACCGGGCCTCTAGCCGGCGGCGCCGGGGGAGCGCTACTGATTCTCTGGCCAGAGAAGGCAGGAGGCACGGCAAACCTATGGCCAGTGGATTCCTCCCTGTCTTCGACGGGAGACTTTGGCGGTCGTGGAGGAGGAGGAGGCGCAGGGGTGGCGTGAGCGGATCGAGATGGTGGCTCTTCATGTGCGTATTTTCCTGCGTCGGGTATCGCAGGAGGGGCTCTGAAACGTGGACCAGGAGGCGGTGGTGTCGGCTCCTGCGGCGGCGTAGGCTCCCGGTGCACAAGCTCTACCCTTGATCTTCGCGGAGCTGGCGGCGGTGGGGGAACACCGCGACGCGAGCCAGAAGATAGCACGCTCTCAGAGCCACGCGCGCTCGGAGGTGGTGGAGGGGGAGCTCGGCTATGACCTGTAGGATGGATTTGGGGTTTTTCGATAGACGCAGGCGGCGGCGGTGGTGGTGGGGGTGTGTCGATTGCACTTCCTTGCTGCTTTAAGAAATCGATAATGAAGCCCTGGTTTTCCCTGATGAACTCGTCGGTGAGGCCCTGTTCCGTCAGGAAGTTTCCGAAGTTCTGTCGCCAGTTGGGATCGTATGCCTCCAGCTCAGCAAACTCGGAAGGCGGGTTATGGGGACCACTGAGGTTGCCGGAGGACATTCTCGCATGAAAATGCTGGGGTGGCAGGCTGGCCCTGGGCGAATCAGGCGGAGTGGGTGAGGGGGCAGAGGAATGCCTATGCCCCCCAAAGATACCGCCGAAGAAGCCTCTGTGCCCGGAGGAGTGTTGTGCAGGCCCGCCGAAGGGAGTGTTCTTGGTGGCCTTGGATGCGTTCTTTTCCCGCTCGTCCATCTTCTTCTTGAATTGTTTTGCCTCCTTCTCGTCGACGAACGACAGTCCAGCTAGGCAGTCCTCGAGCTCGAAAGTATGGAAAAAGGTCCGGTCTTGATTGTAGGACCAGGTATCAAATATCTCTTGGTCCCATATTACGCCTCGGCCGGCAGGCTATGAGAGGTCAGTCTTGACTGTACAACAGAGCTGAGCAAAAACAGAGTAGCGTTTCAGGGAGGGCCACGTACGGATACATCCACCATTTTCAACCAGTATGTGTTCCCCACAAGATCGTTGGCGAGCACGATTGCTCCTTGTAAACCAGTATATGTCCATCTTGACCTGTTGGGGTATGCGACATACAGCCTCGCAACGGCAACTGCTTGGATCTTGTTGGTATGCTTAGGTACCACCCGTTTGACTGTCTCCTTGTCCTCGTCGCTCAAGATAGACATGGTGAAGACGAGGTCGTGTGATGCGTTAGGGAGGGGACGAAGGAGGATGGCAAATGAACGTCTCCTGCCTATAGTGGCATTGAACTCAAGTGATCATGGAGATGATCTATTCGTAACATCAACCCTTTCACAGAAGTTCAAAGCGTGTTCCTCCGGGTAGGAATACGGCGGTCGTATGTGTGTGGGAGAGGCTGGGCGTAGCGCTGGTATGTACGTAATGGGAAGCCGTGTGGCTAAGGCGCAGGATGCCTCTACCTATGAGCAAAGTATGTAGATAACCACGACACTGCTGCTTGATGGCAGGACGTGTGGCAGACTATACGATGAAAAATACCAATGCAAGTAGGTATGAATCTTCTAAGTAGAGGGGTGCCTGATGCCTAGCGAGTCTGTAACGGTAACGGTGACGGTGAAAGGATGGTTAAACTAGCGGTTGACTAATAAATAGTTTTTGGTCTGATTTGATTTGAGAGACAAAGTCGATTGCCAACCCCAGCCCGCCCGCATGAACGGGATTAGTTGTTGAAGTTCGAACTTTAAGTACTGTGGAACCTGCGAGTTGCCGGTAAATTGGATGTTGGTGAAATATTGCTATGAAGGACGATCCTTGTTGTAGTAATGCCTGAGCTAGGGGTTGAGCTATGTAGACTCGGTCAACCGTTGGAAGTCTGTCAATGTGCGGTGCCAGGGATGGAATCAAGGGAAATTCGTCCGTATGCTATGTAGATATGGGCAGGCTATGACAGAACACACTGCACACAGCACAGCGAGTGAGTTGAATACCACTTGAGCGCTAAGCCACAGTCCACCCCCACCATTACGCAGTAACTCACCCCACTCCTTGCACCGCCATCTGCGCCGCCAAGATCCAGCGAGCCTGTCAACCCAACGGGACCTGACCATTTCGTAATCTTTGTCAACCCTGGCTTTGCCGGCGTCACAGTTGCAGTTGTTCCTGTTCTACTTCCCCGAACAGCGACGTAAAATCTACAAGAGATACTCGACAGACAATATATTGTGGTAAATCGAGACCTTTATCATTATCGATTGTTCCAGGATTACCCCCTGCGTGAAGGTATGTTGTGGGAGGTCACGAGTGGACTTATACGGACGGAGACACATCCAAATTGAAGTCTCGTATTACATGCCTAGTAGGTAATAGTACTTGTACGACGATGTTTGAGAAGACCTCGTTAGGTCGCAGCCCAGTTTTCTTCCCCGGTCATTTCATTCCATATCATAACGTCGTCCATCGTTGCATTTACCAAGAGCAGAAAGCCTGAAGCTTCTCGCTGGGGATCTATTTGTTCAGCTCCTTAGCCTTGGCTTGCCGCTCCTCTTTAGTTCCCTCCTGCTCCGGCATGCTCTGCGGCACAGCGGGGCCGGGATGGGCTTGGTGGGCAGCGAACTGCTGCGCTCCTTTAAGCTGATCCGACGAGGGATTCGTCTTGGCTTCGTTGTCGACCTTGCCGGTCTGCTGATCCGAGTTAGCCAGTGTCCGTTTCGTAGTACTGTAAGTAGCATAGGTGCGGGAACATAGGTCGTCATGGCATGGCATGTTATGAACGTACCTGAGCACTAGGGAAGTTGTTGTCGGCCATTTTGATGATGGACTGATAGATTGATTGATTGGGTGTCTTTACGGCAGTTGTTGAACTAGGATATAGCTGATATATCGTGTGATATAGATGAATAAGTATTGTAGTAAGAAGAAAGATGGTATACTTGGATATCAAACGACTTCTTATATTGACTTCAAGGCTGCTCTAGGCAGTCTTACAGAGCAGGTGATACAATGACGTATTCAGATTGGTAGGTACTTCCAAGCCGTAAGTAAGCGCCACTTTTTGTACTTTGTACTTACTTTGTTCGAGACCCCGAGACCCCGTCCTTCCTCGCCCGTGATTTCGCGTCGAAGTGGTGGCGGCGGAAGCTGCATTGGTCGTATTGATCTTGCCCGATGATTCGCAGACCCCGGATTTCCAGCTCGCGCCGCATTTACGAAAGTTCCATTTTAAAAGCCACTCTTTTGGTTCTAGCCGACACCACATTCTGAAGCTCGAATCGAAGCTGTGGAACGCGTGCATGTGCATATAGAAAAATGCCCACCTCTTCCTAACTAACCACTTTCCGTCGCCGTTCCGCTTCCCTTGCCCGGTGAATTCTTGCAACAGAGAGACGTCGACGTGCCCCGCATGTCTGCGAACAATGCGCCCCAACCGGTGAAGCTCTCGCTACCCCTTGTAAGCGCCATATGTATATCATTTCGCGTGGTGTGCTGGATGACGTGACGCTTCTAACGATCCCACAGGAGTACCAGCAACACCTCTTCCAAGAACTCCGCGCCGAAGATGAGCTCGTCGTTATCGCCAAGGGCCTCGGCCTTATGCGCCTGGTTAACAACCTTTTACATAGCTACGATGTTGCCGGAAACAACCTGATAATCGTCGTCGGCGCCGAAGACAGGGAAAATGCTTGGATGGGGGAGGCTCTGGCCGAGCAGGCCGCAATCACCATGTCGCCGAAGGCCAGGGGACTCACCGTGGTGAATACCGACTTCACGAGCGTAGGCGCCAGAGAGAAGATGTATGCGCAGGGCGGAATATACAGCATCACGTCTCGTATCCTAGTCGTCGACCTGTTGACAAGTCTTCTCGACCCGGAGAGAATCACTGGCGTTATAGTCCTACATGCAGACAAGGTCGTGGCGACTTCCCTCGAGGCTTTCATCCTACGGATATACCGGCAGAAGAACAAGGTCGGTTTCCTGAAGGCCTTCTCTGACAACCCGGATCCCTTTACCATTGGCTTCTCACCGTTGGCCACGATGATGAGGAATATGTTCCTCCGGAAAGCGTCACTTTGGCCGCGTTTCCACGTCACCGTCGCAAGCTCTCTCGAAGGGAAGAAAAAGGCCGAGGTCATCGAGCTCGAGGTCCCGATGACAGATGCGATGAAGGAGATCCAGACAGCCATCATGGAGTGTGTTGAGGTCAGCATCCATGAGCTCAAGAAGGGTAATACCGGTCTAGAGATGGACGACTGGAACCTAGATAGCGCGCTGCTCAAGAACTTCGATGTCATGGTACGGCGACAGTTAGATCCGAACTGGCACAGGGTCAGCTGGAAGACCAAGCAGATCGTCAGCGACCTGACGGTGCTTCGCGGCATGCTCCATTCCTTGCTGACTTTCGATGCCGTGTCTTTCCTCCAGCACCTCGACACCATCCACGCGGCTCATTCTCCACAGCCGGGTTCTACGAGGCAGAGTCAATCTCCCTGGTTGTTTCTTGATGCCGCGCATACCATCTTCAACACGGCCAAGCAAAGAGTGTATGCGAGCAAGGCTAAAGCTATTGAAAAGTCGACTATCGATTCCCTGCACCCGGTGCTCGAGGAACAGCCGAAATGGGCGGTCCTCGCGGAGGCCCTAGAGGAGATAGATAGGGACCTATATTTCGAACCTCCCATGCGGGACGATTCAAATGGCACCATTCTGATCATGTGTTCCGATACGGCCACGTGCCGCCAGCTCAGAGACTACTTACAAACCATGCATGTGCAGCCGCAACACACCGAACCTGAGGCTAAACGGGATAAAAGAGAACATAAACCATCAGCTTCATTTATGATGAGGAGAAAGCTCCGAGGGTATCTCAACTGGAAGAGGGAATTCGCGCAGATAAGCACTGCACTCTTCTCCGAAAACCAGAAGGCTCTCGAAGGCGCAGTAGATCCTAGGCTAGCACATGGTAACTACAAGGGAAGGGCCCCGGCCAACAAGAGGCGGAGACAGCGAGGAGGTGGTAACACGGCCGCTGGGCCGAGCAGAGCCGCGAACGGGAGTGTCGCCCAATATTTTGAAAAGCCGGGCGAGGTCGCGGAGCTCATGGAAGAGGTCCAGATCACCGAAGAAGAGGCAAACCAGAAAGCAGACATGATTGCCGACCCGCTCGAGGACATGGACGATTATTTCGAGCTCTACGAGATGCAGGACCTGGTCGTGGTACACCCCTACGAGGGCGACCAGGACGAACACATCCTCGAGGAGGTCAAACCGCGGTACATCATCATGTACGAACCCGACGCCTCTTTCATCCGCCGGGTCGAGGTCTACCGGTCGTCGCACAACGACAGGAACGTGCGGGTGTACTTCATGTTCTACGGCGGCTCGGTCGAGGAGCAGCGGTACCTCGCCTCGGTGCGGCGGGAGAAGGACGCCTTCACGAAGCTCATCAAGGAGCGCGCCAGCATGTCGGTCGTCATGACCACCGACTCCCACGGCGTCGAGGACCCGCAGGAAGCGTTCCTCCGCACCGTCAACACGAGGATCGCGGGCGGCGGCCGGCTGGCGGCCACGGCGGAGCCGCCGCGCGTCGTGGTCGACGTGCGCGAGTTCCGGTCCTCGCTGCCGTCGCTGCTGCACGGGCGCAACATGGTCATCGTGCCGTGCATGCTAACGGTCGGCGACTACATCCTGTCCCCGCACGTGTGCGTGGAGCGCAAGTCGGTCAGCGACCTAATCTCCTCTTTCAAAGACGGCCGGCTCTACACCCAGGCCGAGACCATGTTCCAGCACTACCGCGACCCGCTGCTGCTTATCGAGTTCGATGCCAACAAGTCGTTCACGCTCGAGCCGTTCGCCGACCTCTCCGGCAATCTCAGGAGCATCAACCCGACAGGGGACGCGCCCTCGGACCTGCAGTCCCGGCTCGTGCTGTTGACCCTAGCCTTCCCGCGCCTCCGCGTCGTCTGGAGCTCGTCCCCGCACCAGACGGCCGAGATCTTCGAGGCGCTCAAGGCGCAACAGCCCGAGCCGGACCCCGTGGCCGCCGTGCGCGCCGGGCTCGACAACAACAGGGCCGGGGACCAGCAGGATCCCTCCCAGCAGGCCTTCAACCTCGAGCCCCACGAGATGCTCGGCGTCGTGCCGGGCGTCACGCCCAAGAACCTCAAGAACCTGACGCTCGAGGCCGAGAGTGTCCACGACGTCGCCAACATGTCCGTCGCGGACCTCGAGCCCCTCGTCGGCAAGGAAGCCGCGAGGCTGATATTCGGCTTCTTCAATCGGAATCTCATCGATCTGGGTGATGATTAATTAGATCGCGACAACGGGCTTCAGGGGTGCTAGACATAGAACTACAGAAAGACCATATAGACAGATGTCGATCGCCAACGCGTTAATTGATCAGACATCTTTTTATCTAAGTGAGAATGGAAGGCGTCACGGCAGAGACACCAAAACGTGGTCACGGGATCAGGTATTACATGCGGTCGCGAGATGAAGATTATTAGGTAGTTTTGGGGAATAAAATTGTCGGTATTATGCTACAACAAGGAAATCAGGTGTGAAAACACCACATGCCAAAGGGTATCGTGAGTTCTCATTCCGCTCATCGTTCCAGTCGTGATCTTTAGACCGATCGTCCGCCACAAGCTCCGTCCGTCCATGAATTCGGGTATCTCTATCTTCCCCTCTCACTCTCTCCTCTCTCTCATCGCGTGTCTCTTCTCAGCCACCGGCGTTGCTCAGCGAGCAGCGATCAGATCCTGCTCGTGGTCGTGGCGCCGTGGCGCCGCGTGTGCCTGCCCCCGGTGCCGCCGCGGCGCCCGCAGTAGCCGCACGTCAGGAACGAGATGATGACGCCGCAGAACGATACGATGCCGTTGACGATTGCCGTGATGATGCCCCCGATGCCGCTGATCACCGCCATGATTGCGCGGCCGACGGCGCGGAAGGCGTCTGCGATCTGTTTTGTTTCGAGGAGCAAAGTCAGCGATGGAACGTGTCCCGCGGTGGAAATATGCACGCGGCGCGGTGTCGCCCAGGGAGGGATTAAGCTGGCTGGCGAGGAGAAGAACTTACACATGAGAATACGGCACCCATTTTGGAAAGTCTGTTTCGTGTACGGATGTAGGTATGAAGGTTTTTTGTTCGGTTGGTTGTGTGTAATTGGGCCGTTTGCAGTGAAGGTTTTGTTCGTTTCGTGGTAGTTGTAGTAGGTAGTGATGAGGTATGTGGTATGACGATAATGGCTCTGTTGTCTTTTCTGGTTGATGACTGGTTAATATTCAAGCCACAACTAGGAAGGAGGGGAGTAACGGGGAGTTATATAGGTGATGGGGTTTCGGGAGATATTGCCAAGAATAGTCGATCTCGTAGTGAGAAACAGGGATCTTCTTCCCCTTTTCGCCCTCTCAGGTTATACAGTAGAAAGGGTCTGACGTAGCCGCGCACCTGCACCCCCCAAATGCATGGAATTCGTCGACGGCAGTCACAAAGGGCGGGCCCGGGCGCCACATTATGTCAGTTTACCTAGATAGGCATGCTAGGTCATAGGTCACAGGGGCCTTATCTCTAGGCGCAGGCTTTGTTATTCCAATGGGATTGCGAGAATCCCATGGGCTGGATCAGAATCTGTTCGTTTGTATGCATATTTGTTGTCTTACCATACTATCCTCAAGCTTGTTCATGAGCCGCAGTGCCGGCATACGTACGCTGCACCCACATCACTCTGCATCCACACACCGAGCCGTTTTCAACTTACTTAAGGTGCCCTCCGATGTGTCCCAATGGAGGCTGATAGCGACATCTTGCGGAGCGCAGAAACCACCAAATGACGTGCGCCGCAACCAGCCCCTTCTCGGGAATGTGATGGATGTGACCTTGGTGAATGCATACGATCTGCGGCAAGCTTAGGCTGCCTGACGTCATAACACCACGACAGGGGCTCAGCGGGAAGCCCCACTTAGACGGTTCTCATCTCGATCCAGGGCCAGAGCCCCCTTCAACGTTTTCTCTTTGCCTTCTCTTCGTATCGGTGGGGTTGATGACGAAGCGCATGTATGACACAAGCGTTTTACTGCCATACAATGTCTCATATTTCTCGTCCACCATACCAGGGTATTCGGCTGTTTGAATTGCGCATCAAATCAAGCACATCCGGCTGAGAAGTGCCGCTGGGACCCCCATGGCTCGTCTGAATTGCACAGCGTGTTCGTTCGCCAACCAGATGGCTGACTCGTGCCCCCTCTCTATCCCAATTAATTGCATACCGTATTGTTCCGAAAGACCGCTTCGAGTTCCCCGAGAGAACCCTGGATTTAGAGATTGGGCGTTCGCTATGACGTATCTACATGGCCAGAAAACCGCGAGAACCTTCCCACCTACCAAAGTCATCTGCGAACTTCGCAAGACCCTCCAAATCTACACCCCAGGTTATATAGTAACTTCTGATCCAGTGACAGGCGGGTTGTGCACTTGAATCTCGACAGCCAGAAAAGAAAGACCTCAGAAGATATTATGTACAGGTAAGGTACGGGAACCCGCTCACGGTAGAGCTGAGGGAGCGCATACGGCTCCACGTTCAGGTGGTTGACACAAATCGGCGCACCTTCAAGATAACCGTCCAAAAACGTTTTACACAGTAACTTTATTGCCTTTAAAATGTATATGGTCAACTTGGGGCTCCTCAGATCCTTCTGTTTATTCAGATGCTTTTTCTCTGGATTTTTCATATACGTTTTCTGTTGTTAGATCTGGGTGCGAAGCGTTTAGTTTATTTAGGACACCTGACATCCTAACCATTCCAGGCTAGCAGACTAGTATAGATACTTCTTGCTGTGGTTAGCTCCAGCCCTACACCGCGGCCTCTGAGAAGCAGAGTTTTGCCGAGATGCTTATTTCGATTAGCCCCTGCTCTGACGTATTTGGCCTACCTATTACGCGTAATACGTCACAGATCTACAACTTGGAGACGCTAATGACATCCGACCATATATATACACGATAAGCCACAACCTGCCGCCTTTAGAGTTTCCTTTCCTTTTCCTTTCCGCACGTTCGCCCCCAGTAGTCGGCTGTCCACCCCGTCTCCGTGTTCTCCCGCGAGATTCTCCCCCCGAGACCGGGCAAGCAGTCGGCTCCGGCTCCATGTGCCGTCGCCGTGGCCGGATGAATTGAGTCGCATCGTTTCACAACGATCCTCTTCATGCGTCTTAAGGGGTTTGTAGCGTCCCGTTCGTGGATTCACGGTCACCAGATCCACACCACCCCCCTGCGGTGCGAACGGGGAGGTTTGCCTTTCGATCGACGATTGCGCCCTCCCGCGCGTCAGTCTCGGAGAGCTTTCTTCTTGTTCCCGCATTCGGGGCTTGCCTCCCGCGATGACTCGATCGATGCCGCTGCCCTGCGGCGTCTCGAAGCTCTCGCGGGAATCGGCCCCCTCGTTCGGTTGGCCCCCGCCGCCGTCGATCGACCGACGCTTCGGCGTCTGGTCTCGACGCGCGGCAGCTCGCCGAACACCTACCGTCCCTCCGATGCTCTGAACGCAAGAACCGACTCCGGCCCCGCTCCGCCATCCTCCGATCGAGGAAAAGAAGCCCGCTCTCGAGGGATAAAAAGTTGTTAGCGTCGCCGGCCGACGACATGATCCGCCGACAGCTGCGCGCCGCGTGGGTTGAAGATGCCGCTGTCCACGACTCCTCTCCTCTCGCAAACCTTATTTTCTCCGATCGAGACCTCTCGGATTGAAAAGAGTGGTTGGGGGGAGGGATGCATGTCGCGTCGACTCCAGCACTCCCCCGTGGCCCCTGCGCGGAAACACTGCTCGGCCGCCCTCTTCTTTTTGTTTTATCGATCGAGCGTTGATTTCTTTTTCTCTCGGAGATGCTTTGGCGTTTTTGACGCTGGGCTGATGTTGTCGACGGCGCGATTGAGCGAGGAGGGAAACAACCTACTATTCATTCTCCGATGGCCCGTCGTCCTGTCTCCTCGGGCGGCGGGTTCGGTTCTCCTTGTTAGTTCATCTGAGCCGCTTCGGCGGTTTCCAGAGGAGAACTGGGCTGGTGCGCTACGACACGGTACCGGCCTGCCCTTACTTTTTTACCTGGTATTTGGGACGAGCAGAAATGTGCTTTGGGACGCATCCAGATTGTCACGGCCTCCCGACGCAGTGTGATAAAAAAAAAAGGATGATGCATGTTGAGGGAATCGGGTTTGGATTTTCCTTTCAAGCTTCTCGAGCCCTCGAGCTCCCTGGTTCTCCTTGATCATTTTCGTTTCCTCTGTCCGCTGGCATCCTCGCCGTTTCTCCTAGCGAGGTGTCAGGAAAGTCAAAGGCGGGCAGAAGGAAGCTTTCCCCTGTGTACATATTTTGTTCCTCACCGCCTCTGGGATGCTGTTTCGAGTGGGCCTATTTAGTCTCTTACGAGCAATACACTTGACGGTTTCCTGGAATCATAGTCCGTTGTTAGCGGCAGAGTGCATACGATGTGATATATCAGTAAAACCCTAGTAGTCTATTGCCAGGCATTGAATAGCTGTAATAACCGATGCACTTCCTGATAACACTATGATCTAAGTGTTCGAGGGGAGGCGTGATATTGACGTTATAACGCTCCAGCGAGAGGGAACATAAAGCGAGTCGCAGAAAGGACTTCGTATTTCTAATATCAAGAAATCTTCTTCCGTCTCTGGACTGTCTTCTCCCATGTCTTTCTCCCTTGACTTGCTGAACTGTTGTTCATGGTCCTCTCAACCCCCCATCTCGAACTCGCCCCTTGAACCTCTGTTTCACCCTGTCCAAGAAGCCTCTTTTCGCACTTCGCTACCATCGTTATATCTGTCTCTGCTCGAGCTGCTGCCGTCACGCGATTCCCACCGCTTCGCTGACCCTTCGGCTTACCCATGGCTCGTTTGTGAGGATATCCTCTGAACTGATCTCCTGGGTTTTGAAGAGGCCAGCCGGCTTGCTCGCACCAGTTTATCCCCGTCGAGGTCAAGGTATCGCGTCCGTCGGCCCACCAATGCCCGTTGCAGTCTAGCCATCACTGCTCCCTGGGGTTGCCTTAAAGTACGGCCGCTTCTTCCCCTTCTCTACTGACCCTCATTTCCATCTGATCTATTCCCACGTATATCATCATGCTGGTGGGATACCCGCCACAGTCAGGTCCTGACTCACTGTAGACGACTTTTCCATTCCATCTATGCATATACACACCTAAAAAAACGTCTTCCACCGCCACCAAGGGGGACTGGATAGCTACCCAGGCATGCCGCATCCATCATACGCCCGCTCGGCTTGCCTGCTTGCCTGCCCTCCTCATGTCACAGACACCGACAACCAGCTAGCTCCCGGGCCTCTGCCATTCCTTCCCTCCCTGCCTACACATCCGCCACCAGGATCACCATCACAGCAACCAACTAATTATTGTATTAAGTCGCCTATATTTCTTCCTCGCCCTTCCGCCCGCCCATCCACGACGATGAGCCCGTTCCCGTTCCCGTCCTCCGGGGCCGGGGCATACACACACATACATACGATGCGCTCCAGCAGTACCTACCTACCTACCTACCTACGCGCGTGGACACCCCATCCTCCACGACTGGCTAGTTGGCGGGGCCTCTTCTCCCTTCTTCCATTAGGACGAGGATCCAGTTTTTACTTACTTCGACGGCACAGCAGCAGACAGCGGGATGAGCCCGTTAAAACGCCCCCCTCTACGTCCCACACGATGACTAGGTACCTAATTCTCCCGAGCCGTTGACATCCGCATACGCATGTAATAATCTCCCGCCCACCCCGCCGCATCTACCGGTCTGTCTGCTGACCCACGTCAAGAGGGGTGTATTATATCATTCCGTAGAACGTTTTCTTCTTCTTTCTCCCTATTGCTCGGGGCCCGGCGGCGGCGGGTGGCGAAACACGGCCACCCCGTTTCAGAGATGGCCAACAAGCAGGCCCTTATGTACGTATGCATTATCTCAGTCAGGGGGACAGGCACGTTTTACGTGCTGCTGCAGCGCTAAGTCAGCAGACTGTGAAAAAGCGGATGGACGGATGGAGGGATGGCCTTGCGCCCCGGTCAAGAACAGCCACCGCGCGGGCTTCGATGTCGCTTATGTAGGTAGGGCTAGCGAGCCACTGGGCTAGCTGGTGACGGTTTGAGGGGGATCGGTAGTGGGTGTGGATTCCGCGACCATCATAGTCGTACACTGCCTGATAGCCGAATGAAGTATGAATGCTTGTTTGGGTCCGCGCCTACACCGCGGCATACTGTGTATATAGGAAGCCAGCACGGACACTATGAATTCACCTACTTCAGAATGCGTAATAGACCTTTGTTCCTGAAAACGATGGGATATCTCGTCTATATTTAGTATCTACCTGAAAAGAACGCTTAGCACACAATTAGACACAAGGAACGACGCTTGATGCGGTAGAACGCAAGAACTCGATGGCCTTCAGCTACGATCCCCAGCGCCGCAGAGCTTCGCTAAGGGTCCGCCTGAAAGCCCTCTCGGGTAGCGAGCAACTGAGGGACAACGGGCCTCGATTCTTTCTTTCATCTGATACTCCTATCCAGTGCTGTAGTTATCAAGCTTTCGTGAATCCTCCCAGAAACGTCCTAAACGCGGCAGCGGAGATCTCGGGCATGGTTCGGCCGTTCGCTTGCATCGCTAGCATCTACAACGTAGCTAGATCGAAGAAACCGGCGGGGGTGGACTGCGTGCGGTTTTTAAAACATGCCCCGGGCGCCTCTCTTCTCGTCGATGTGTCGATACCGTTCGCGCTCCTTCCAGTCCTTGAGTAGCGCAGCGATGGCGATGATGAGGAGGACCTGGATGCCGACCATACCGAAGACGGCAGTGAAGATGTTATCGACGAAGGTGCTGCCGAAAGATACGAGAGGGGCGACGCAGCCGCGCTCGAGTGCCGCGGCCGCCGGGCTCGGACACTGCTCGTTTGTGACGAAAGCCGGCGACGTGCTGTTGAGGTACCCGCAGCATTCGAACTGTCAAAGAGGAATCAGTAAGCTGGCGCGGCGCCGGTAGCTGCTAAAACATAACTGCTACTACTTACGGCCGTTTGCATGAGGTCTTGAACCCCGCTCGGTTGGGCGCGCCAGATGTTTTCGAAATTCGCTCGCATCCTCAGCGTGGTGATCCACAGATTCAGACCGACGGACATGGTGAAGATGGCGTCGACGGCGATCAGATACCCAGCCGCCTTCAACCAGCTCCGACTACCCGTTGCCAACCCCGGAAGCGTTAATATGAATGCGATGAAGGTTATGATGGCGTTGGTGATGCCAGCTACCCAGGCCGTCAGCAACCCCGACAATCGCAGGAGAGGGTTTGGTGTCTTTACCGTTGAAGGGGAACGACTGGTATAGAAGATTGCGAGCGGCTTCCCGCCCTTCCGTCGGGTCGTTGAAAGCTCCGTTCCGCACGATGGCGCAGAATCCCAACATAATCGCGCCCATCGCCACGAACAATCCATCGGTAACGAGGAAGGCTGCCAGCACCTTGTTCACCATTTTGATCAAACGCGCAGCACCGTCGGCTTCGACCGAGAATATGTAGTTGTGCGTCTCGAAAGTACTTGATCACCCGGTTCTTCCTCTCCCAACTCTTGGTATCCCAGCAATCCCTTCTTCCCGCAATATTTCAAGAAAACCCAAACCCCGTACGAAGCAGAATAGACGACCGGCGCCTTCGGGAATCAATCGCTGTGGGAGCCAAAAAGGATATTACACGGTAAAGAACGTATTGCCGAAATCAATCCGACTTAATCAATCAATATACACACAGAACACCCTCTCCTCGACGGGGATAGTCTGAGGCGGGGGAGCGGAATATCAGAAGCGAATGATTAGGAAAGAGGCGATATTAGGAGGGAAGATTAATGCATATTATCGGCGCAGAAGACTGGGTAGAGTTGGTAAGCGCCGGGCCTACGAAACCAAGGTCTGTCTGTTTTCTGCTACAAGTCTCAACTGACTGAACGGCACCGAAAGAAACGAAAGAGGTGACAGTATGAAAGACACAGGAGCTAAACGCCAACAAAGAGGGTGCCGTCTGCCGTGAGAGGCCCCACCTGCGAGCGATGCGAGATTGCTCGTTTGCTGTGCGACTGGTCCAGAATGGAGACGAAGATGTAACATGCCCCCGACGTTGCCCGTTTCAAACCCTCTAAAAGACTAGGGGGGGCAGTCTTGATGCGGCGCATGTTCAGTTCTGCCGCACGTACCATGTGGTGCTCAGTGTCCCTTACGGCGGCCGGGCCCGCCAAGGGGGGGTCATACGGGTTTCTACTTGGTGGCTGGCCAATCATGCAAGGTCCTGCTTCAAAATTTGGTATCGGGGGTGAGAGGAATCGAATGATGTTGGCCTGGTATTCTCACCGCTGGACGGGTCTATTTCTAAGTCGTTACACTTATTAGCTAATTAGGCAGTGATACGCATCAGGCTGAGGCTTCAGCTCGAAGCTCCGACGACTAATGAGTGTTCCACTGGTTCGAGAGCCTCATGAGGCTGAGTAGACGAAATGCCGCCATATCTCGTCCTCTCTACCCGCAGCAATCCGGGATCTCCACATCGTTGGATCTCCGTAGGTATTTGGGTCGCTTCGCTTTGAGATAGTAAGTATAATTATTCTCTTCGTTGGGTACAATAACGCGAGGTAAGGTCGGCTCTACGTTCCATATTATAATGGCCCAGGCAATATATGTTGACAACTTGATGGCGAGGATCTGTCTCTGCACCAACCTCAAACTAACAAACCGGCAGCTCAACCGGGAGCTTCCTCTCGGTTTCTGGTCGCCCGCCAGCAATTGGATACTTGGCAGTAGTAGCAGCGATCGCATTCATTAGGAAAATCAGGACGGAACTTAGCCGACTCGCCCCAGCTTGAATGTCAGCCAGGAGTGATCTCTGATTCATTGGGTGTGGAAGAGGTAATTGCTGAGATTGAATCCAGAAAACCGGGATCGTGTGACTGTGATGAACGTCGACATGCATGCATATATCTGTTTTGGGTTGTGATCCTTATCCAAACAGACACGGCCTAAGAATGAGAGGTAACTACCTACCTACACACACTAGTGCGCCAAAAGTATCCGTACGCCCGCCTATTATCCACCAAACGTCACCCTTTACACTCTGTTATAATAATTCAGAAAAAAATTGAAAAAAGTTAAGAAGGTTATATTCCCTATAATAGTTAGATTAAAGTTATTATATTCCGAAAGACATATTAAAATCCTTCTTATATACGGAAGTTAATATAAGTTTAAACTTAAGCTATGGTGGTTATCTATAGAATATTAGATTCTTACTAAGGTAAACATTTATTAATATACTACGTTCTTAATTGGTATTAACTTTACTTTAGTTAAAAAGGCAAATTAAGACTGTAAAATATAGCGCATTTAATAAATCATATAAATGAAGTATTCCGACACTTTTACCTTGCTCTTTCCGATTACTCAGCTAACAACTATAAAATAAGCGTCTGTAGGAGCTCAACCGCAGGCATTAGCGATCGTTGATACAAGTATCGTTAAGCGTGGTGAAACCTTTGCACGCTCCCGGTCATGGCGGGTATTGCGCATGGGATAGGTAGGTCTCTTCAAGCCTTGTACGAGATTCACGCCATTTCGTCCGCGCCTGGCTTCGAGACGCGGCTTTGAGCCGTCGTGCATTTCCAAGACCAACAGCGGCTCGAGATCTAACGCTTTGACTCGGAGAGGGAGGAACATGAAGAGGCCGTCTACAAATTAGTGCCAAAAAAATCACAACGAGTAATTTCACATGTGCATTAGGGTACCCGTCTGCCCATGTTCGTTCGTCCCACTTCACCGATCCTAAAGGCCAACAGGCCGCTTCTTCTCACCGTTGCACCTCGATCCGATGAAGAAGTTATCATGGAGAAAACGTGGCAATGCTGTTGCTAGAATCGGTGAGCGGAAGGAAAGGTGAATCAAAACCTTGAATAATGACATTGTAATGGAGTCTTCGGACAGGTGTGCTAAACGCCGGTACCCCTCCTACCCACACTACTCGGAGCTCGAGATACAAACAAGCATTCTGGGCTGTGCGCAGAGGACATGATAGTCCCACAGCACTAACAGATATAGGGAGGGGCTAACAGGCTATAGTACGGCGAAGGGCTACTGCATTAGGGACCCCGTACTCCATACTAGCTGACTGACAGCAAGCAATAGTGCGCTCCCTCGCTGCGTGCGTCAATGGCATTCAAGATTGGGGGTGGGGGTGGACATCTTTGTTGTAAGCGGTTCCCCTATCTGGACTCCTGGGGAGATTCTATTGGACGTTCCGCAACTCCAAGCCCTGGGAAGCTCGAGGCAGCAGGTTTGGCAAATACATAGCAGCACGGAGCCTCTGCCCGGCTTCCAAGCCGCCAATGGGTGAGGTTGGTGCGTCCGCCCGGTCCGGAAGAGATATCCGGCCGTCGGTGGTGGTGGACTCGAAACCGAAGATGAGAGCTGCCTGCATGCTCGCTGACTGCAAGGTAGCGCAAGATGCGGTTCTGATTGGCATCTAAAGTCATATAGCGTGCCAAGCCACATGCAGTCTGACAAGGTGCCTTGTTGAAGAAAGGAACGCGCCATTCAATAGAGTGTACCTACGTACGGACGCAGGTCACGGGGGAGGGGTACTCTAGCGACATGATGGTGGCACCCGTGGTTGGAGTCCAGCCCCGGTCCTGCTGCATAAGCAACCGGCCGGCACCTATGCGAATAAAATAGGGGTAGGCGGCAACATGCGTACAGCCGAGGCACCTCGACCTCCGTGTTCCTTTCGAGTAAGCTAAGAACACTAGCGTGGGCAGGTTGGATGGTAAATACTTGGAGGCAATCCGCAGCGATCATCAGTTACTACGACAGCGAAGTCTTGAGGCGATGTCGTTTCGATGGCCACCCGCGTCTGGATATCGCCGCCAGGTAATCGGCACAAATGCTATATGCAGAAGGGTATTTATAGCATATGATTACTCCGACGACTTCCGCTAACAAAGATGACCAGTCGGCAGAATGGAACACTTGAGGTCTGCGAATCCATCTCTCGACGCCTTCAAACGCCGAACAAGGCATTGATGGGATGACTCCTGGCCATATTACTAATAAGGGCTTTATTAGAAGACGTAGACAGACAATAAAAGATGTGTCAGTCTGGGCTGCAATATCGGGCCCCGACATTATCAACTGCAGCAACTCGGGCTTGCATGCATTGCTACAGATCTGCATGTGGATTGGTGCGGTTGACCTTGGTGCCTTTCTGGGTCACCACACCATGTTACCGACTTCACCACGGCGATAGCCACAAATATTGGCATTTAGTTGGTCACACTGCTTCAACGATGTGACAACTTGGGTAATTAAACAAGGCTGGGGAGTTGTTCAATCAACACGAAACATACGTATTCTCTTATTCCGCTCCTACCCTACTCCGTCGATGTTCACAACACGGAATTAGACGTTGTAGTAAGAGCTAACGTTTGGCACCTTAGCAATGGCACTTTGGAGTCGTCTGTCAACTCCACCCAGGGTATCCCATACTTTCCCCAGCCTTATAACTTCTATTAATAAAACGTACGTTGCATATATAGAATAAATTGATGGAAGGATTATGCTTAGAAATTACTTGCTGGATTTGCGACGTAGAAACGGTGACATTGCACATCCGAAAACACTATACCACTGAGCAGTTAGAAAGGTATAAGGCATTTATGGCATTACTCTTATTGCGGCTTCATTGACGAGGAGCCGTTGCGAAACACGTAAGTACAGTATACCTTGTCTATTTGACACACATTAGACTTCTACCAAGTAGATGCCACAAGGTACACATGCACGCTTATCTCCCCAGCTGCGGCAAAACCTCACAGCAACAGGACCGGCAAAAACGCTGAACCCAAACAGAAATGTACCCCATAAACGTCGGATGCATATAATTTGATTGGTTATTTTAGGTCCACTCTTTAGGAACACAGATCAGAAATCGAGGCTACCGCTTATTGTGAGGTTTTTGTCGCAGCAGGGGGAGATAACTACTACAATAATTACCACCTTCCCTCCTTCGGCAAAATTAACCCAGTGGCAGACGCGGCCTCCAGAATCTCATTGTCTCTTGCCGCTACCATTTTGCCCCATTCTTCCCCGTCAGCCCATCACGGACCGCCAATCATATCCTGACGTCTTTACCCTACCCTTGAATTTGTACCAAGTCTCCCCCCTCCCTTGTCTCTACCCTTACCTTACCCCTATGCAACGTGCAAGATACTTTGCAGACTGTCTACATAATGCGGTGCTCTCTACCAGTTCCACTTTATTCATCATTAGTGCTGTAAACTAATTCTGGTGCATGAGAAGCACCAGGTCTCCATATACTGTATAAACAACACACGGTGCTCCCTAATGCAAAATGTATGGGGTCAGGTAGCAGCGAAGGAGTAATCAATGAATTTAGTGCAAAAATGCACCATCGGTGTCCATTGGCTTGTGATCTCTGAACTTCGCCAGGGCCAGTAAGACTTGGGGGAGAAAACTGGGGACCAACCCACCCCCCGGCACAGAAGGAGAGAACTCTCGAGGACCTTTAAAAGACCTCCGCTCTATTTTTCCCTTTTAAAGCTCTGCGACCGTGTCAAGCAAGAGCCCGTGTGCTACCACCTCACTATCCTCTTTTCAACCATCCCGCATTCACCTTTCCTTTTCAATCAAACCCCAAACCAAATCGATACTGATTGACCGTTGGACCGATTCTCTGGGGAAGCCCGAAACCCAAAAATATCTATGCCCCTCGACAATTGACTGATTCTTGATTCGCACGAACCCTATTGAGGCTCGTTTGGTCTTGTCTAGAGTTGGATTAACTTAATTAATCTTACCTGGTCGATCGATTGACAGATTGACTTTTGGTTCCTGACCTTGACCTGTGCGCCGCCGCATTCACTGCATACCAGGTGGCAGGTAGAAAGGGCTGGTGAGAGATACCATCACGACTTCTGTATTGATTGTGCCAATTCTACCACGGGTCCCTCCATTCAAGTCAAGCCAAGTCAAGTCAAGCCAGCCTAAGTCAAGGCAAGGCAAGCAGTTGGATTTCCGAGAAAGGAGCAACCCACCTGAAAACGCCCTCTACATTCACCCGGACCACCTACACCCTACGCCGCGTTGTTATTCCCTTCTTACATATTTAAGAACCATAGTCAAGCTTCATCCCCGGCAATTACGCGTCTGCGCAAACACCTTAAAAATAAAAGGCTTGAGAGGTATGTACATGAATGACATTGCATCCCATCCGGTGAGATGCCACCCATCGCCATACGCATCCAGTTCCTCACGTCACCACCACGGACACCCACCCATGCCCATGTACTTCTGCACCGGACGATTTCGTGCTGCCGATACCTAAGTAGGTAGGCGCATCTCCCGAAAAGAGAAATCAGAGCGTCAAACAAGACAAATCGGGGTCTTAAACACAGAATTCCTCGGCGCATCATACTCAAATCGCCGTATTCACATACACAAGCATTTCACATCTCACCTTCCTCAGCTCAGTCCTGACCGAGCGCCACAAACTGGCGGTTTAACCTGAATTGCAATTACCTAACCTGATTTGATGCAGACGAATTAGAGAGTCAGATCCGATACCGATACGGAGGGCAGGCGCCGCGTCTAACAACAACTCCAAACCCCACTCCGGCCTTCTCTCACCATAACCCTTGGCTTGGAACTGCCTACAATTGGCAATTACCCCAACCAGCGAAAAAGAGCAGATCCACACGCAAGGTGGTCTCTGCTCTTCCTACACTACACTATCTTGTTAGTGCTAGATAGGAACAGGCCCAGACCCAGAGCCCAGCAACCCACCACCCAACTTCGAGAGCGAACGGACTTCGGAAGGTTTTGAATGCACTAAAGGAAAAAAAGCGGCCCTAAGCTCAGGCCCAAGCCCAATCATCCCAAGCACCGAAGCACCAAGCCCAGGCCAAAAGCCAGCCCGCCCTTTTTATCAGCACACTTACGGCCTACCGCCAACCCGCCTCCCGCCTACCGCCTACCTTATTCATTCTACCTTTCTTGTTCCCGCAATCGAATCAGAGCAACTCTCCGCTCAACGCCAGATCAAGTATAGGTCGTCGGCACCACGACCAAAAACAGTATCTCCACCACTTTTTACCTTTTTCAGTCCGTGATACCAAAAAAAAAGGCTGTAGCATCATAGCCGATTTGCGACACAATAGCTAAAAATGGCCGACATCACTGAACAGCACGAACAGACCTCCCAGAACGAGCTGGATGAGTCCCACGTTGGCAATGGCAATGCGGCAACTACTGAGAATCGTGGTATAAAGCGCTCGCGCGCTAGTATTGCCGAGGATGACGACGACGATGACGAGAAGGGCGGCCGCGAACGTCGCAAGATTGAAATCAAGTTCATTAGTGATAAGTCGCGTCGCCACATCACCTTCTCCAAGCGCAAGGCTGGCATCATGAAGAAGGTACGTTTTATTTTCTGCCTATCCGACCAATTGCCCTTTTGGAGTAACACGGCACATTTCATCTCTTGTCATCGCGTCGAGCGAGTTGACCAGACGCGTCTCACTGCCAACTAAAGCTGCACAACGCATGATGCCACGGTATGATCTAATATGCTGACGTGGGATTGCTTACAGGCATACGAGCTTTCCGTTCTGACTGGCACCCAAGTACTTCTTCTGGTCGTGTCGGAAACAGGGCTTGTTTACACATTTACCACTCCCAAGCTCCAGCCTCTAGTCACCAAGGCCGAAGGCAAGAACCTGATTCAGGTTGGTCTCCCTTTGTCGCATCCATGCATGTCCATCTACTAACTGCGGCCTATCAGGCCTGCTTGAACGCGCCGGAGCCCTCTACAGGAAACGAGAATGGCGTAGACGACCAGGTCGAGTCGCCGGAGGACCCTCCGAGCCATCTTCCACCCCAGACGAGCCGGCCCGGCATGCCTCAAAATCCGCACATGCCGCCCAGCTACATCCCGAACGTACCGATGGACCCTCAGCAGGCTCTTGCCTACCAGAACTACGTCCAGCAGCGAGGCAACCAGTACGCGATGCCTCCGCAGTCCAGCATGCCACAACACGCCTCACACCAGTCGTAATCGACGGCCGACTAGTGACGACTTTGCCTTGCTCCTGATACCCAGATTTGACGCATTCACGAGATTCTCTTTTTCTTTCCCCCCTACCTTTCGAATCGGGACATTACGATTTTAAAACAGTCCTAATCTGCGAGACCTCGGTCTGGCGTTGTATGGCCGTCGTGACTTTCACAACAACTCATATCCTCTCGCCCTTTTCTTGGCCGTGCCCACTAGTTCATTAAATGAACGTCGTTATGCGGTATCCCTACGATCAAGCACTCGACCGCTTGCTCGTTTTTCTCCGATGACGTTGGTCACGCGGTCAACATCGACCGCAACATTCTCGGGTCCTCCAGGGTGGCGCGATACACAATCTAAAATCAACTAATCTCTGTACCATATCACCGTGAGACCGATGGTCCTCCCTTCACGTAGGGTAGAGGACTTTTATATTATCTCGCCTTGCTTCGTGGATCCGCACCGGATGGATGGATGTCTCGCAGCTATTCGGCTCCCGATCCCTCCGTGCACAGTCTTGTCGTAGACGTCAGGGTGGGGGCTTCGTGGCCTGGATCTTCAGTTAGCCAAGTTCTCATCGTGGCCCCGTTTTGAGATGTGGTGGTATTTCTGCATCTAAGCATCGCCTGCGATCGAATTTCAGTTGAGCGTGTCTAATGAGAGGGATCGGTCACAATCAGGCCGACTCGTCAGATGGTAGTGACGGCATCAGGTGCAGGGCAAGGTTGAGGATTTGGTTACCCATTAGGCTATTAATTAACTCATCAACCCGTGCAAACTGTAGATTGGCAACGGCACAGCCGCCTTTGCCATCGTGGTCGCGAATTACATGGTGGAGGCAAGGTCACTGGCAACTGGTCTTCTTTAAGAGGCATATAGTACGACGTAAATAGGTCACCAATGAGCTTCATAAACATGGCAAACCCGACCCTCCTGAGAGGCGGAATTCGATATGATAATCCCATTTGGCGATGACCGACTTCTAAGCCCTTGGACGTGTAGTGATCCCCTAAATTCGCCAGAATAACGTTTTACTCACGGCTATCCCTGTTTTACCTGTTCCTATGCCTTCTGTTTTCCTAAGCACCCATTTCAGACCTCCCACAGTGGAACCTTCAAATGATTCGAGTAGTGCATCGACATGCCCTGGTATTTTACTCTACGGTAGAAGATGCGGGAATGCAGTATTGGGTGACGTCCTTGGAATACGATAGCATCCGGCATGAGCAGCGGTTCTTTATCATTCTTTCGCAGGGCGCCGTCCTGAAAAGTGTTGGTTTCCCCGGGTGTGCATCCGTCCCCGGTTCGAGACGGGTTCCATTTATCTATCTATATCTATCTAGCCGTCGAAGCTTTTCAAGCAGGCGGGCGGGTAGGCAGGTAGTCGGGTCTACGTAATGAATACGTCTTTACCCCCGGGCTCTTAAACTAGGGAATGAGCGAGGCCCGGAACAGAGGTGCGCGTGTGGGAGTGTGTGTGTGTGGTGGCTAACGAAGACCGAACGAATCATCCAGTATGTCATTAGGTAGAGAGGGCGGGGGGCGCATGGATGGGTCGTTTTCGTCGTGACGACGGTCCCGGTCCTCTAAGTTAGAGAGAAGCGCGTATTATGAAAAACTCTTGGATCGGTAGAGAGAGCGAGAGGGCTACGCGAACGCGGGCTGGAACCGGTAGGTAGGTTTTACCCATCTCGGGGGCAGATATCCCGTCGTCCCCTACGACGTCGACGCCCGCCGTGGACCACTCCATCGTCCCAAGCTCTGCCGCGCTCGATCGACGCTGATCACATACCGTCGCACCACCGCCCTTGGGACCAGCTAGCCCATCTGCTCTTCCAGCGCCGTGCCTGCCCGCAACCCGCCCCTGTCGCGCGCGCCAGCCTCGCCCCTCGCTTCTGCGCGGCAGCCGGAGGCCAGAGGCCGGTCGATTCGAGGATGCGGTTTCGAAATTGTTGGTTTGGGGGCTTGAGGCCGACTTGGTGCGAGGCTAGGGGTCGTTGGTTGTTCTCACGTATCGCGTCTGCCGTCTTTTCTAGGCAGGGCAAATTAATGAGGGATACGAGCTGATGATGGTGCGGTGCAGCGACTCGAGGCCGCACCGCTCGGACACGGATCAGGGGTGGAGGGAGGGGGAAAAGGTGACTCGTAATAAAAGAGTTTACCCAGCATATCGTGGTAGAGGCAACGTGCTATTTCCAGCCGCCCGTGCGCCTGCTTTCTTCCCTGCTGAAACGGGCTTGGTGCTAGGACTCTAAAAGTCTGTATTAGTTCGTAGCCCCTTTCTTGGCCTCGGATTGGAATACTTGTTGAGATATGATATAATGATATATTGCTCTTTGGGGATGATGGTTTAGTCTCCAGATCTAGTCATGACCTCGGGATGGCCAACAATTCGGCAATTAACATACTGTAAGACATTCTAGGTCGTCTTCTAGCTGTCATGGGTAGCGGACTCATCATCGAATTTGTTTTATAAGCGGTTGGACTTTCTTCCCCTTCTCCTGTACTCGTTTCCACTAGCATAGCCGCTGGATCCGGAAGGGCGGTCGGTATGCCCTTCACTTCGTACATAGATAGGATGATAGACGTGATGGATCATAGAGTAACGGAGAACCTATCCCTTGCGAGAAACTGGCCGAGTCTGGTAGATCGCTGTCGTCCTCCGAGAGTCATGATGATGTCTTCTAATTAAGTATGGAGGTTGGAGTCTCCACGGAATCGAATGCCTCTTAATAAATACTATATAGCCGATTGACCGCCCTACTCATATCTACCTGACTCGACCCAAATCACACGTCCCACCTGTTAACGAAACGAAGGCTGGAAAAACCTCCATCTATCCTCACATCCCAATGTCTCAAACCCTAGAGCCCATGACAGTTGCGGTAGTACCTCACAAAAGCCAGCGGGTTGATGCTGTTTCACTGTTTGGACATTCAAGGCGATGGGCCTGGTGGCTTTGGCTACAACCCCTGCCATAGAATATCCCATTATATGCCATAAGGAATGTCTACAGGAGATGGATTTGTGTGTTTGTTTATCTGAAGCCGTCCCTAGTAGTGCCCTCTGATGTAATGAGGTCTGGTGCGTTGCGATGGCTGGCTGACACTCCGGCTGGTTGTTGGAGTAGCGCAGGCTTCTCCTCGGACGCTTTGAGCAGTGACATCGATGCAACGCGTCTCGAAGCCGAGGGGGATCGGGGCAAGTACAGGCCCGGTTTGGAGAGGTAGTGGGAGGTGAGTAGCGCTGGCGAGCGGCATGGACACGCTGCTGGGCTTTTCCGAGTAAAGCTATTGTAGACTCGAAGAAGGGCCCGGAGGGGAAACACTAACTCCAGCACAAGATACGCCCTGCAGGTCAAAAGCTACCCATCCGTTCTAGTACACTTGACACCGTACGAGAAATTATGAGTAACGACGATCCGTGATAAGCTCAGTGCATGTCCTCCGCCTCATCTGATTCCACATCCTCCCCGGCGCGCCGGCGACCCTGCTGGGCGAAATTAGCATAAACGATCTACTATCGTTCAAGAAGGAGGTGGTGGAGCCTTCCGTCATATGCCTTAGGGTTAAGTCTCCAGCGCCAACAAGCCCATTATCCGCAGAGAGGCAGGAGGCAGCCAGCATCCTGGGCTGCGTCGCCATGTTATACCACCACCTAAACGCGGCCGTGAAGACAGCCGCTCGACCGCCTCGTGTAGTTCGAAGACGTGACGGAGGGGCTATTGGGCGAACGTCTCCCGCGGCGGCGGCGGCGGCAGGTCCAAGGCGGTCTCCAAGGTCGCTTGATTTGATGAGGGGTGGTTAACACCGGGAATCCCAAGTGGAGATGCATTTTACGCTATCCTCCCTTTGCCCCCCTTTTCAGGCAAGTGCGTGCCAACGTACGTTCCAGCCTGCAAGCTAGGCATTAGGGGTTCGGTTCGGTCAGTACATGGCGGAGACGAGGCAGACTACACTAACCATTTGATGGGAAGATTGGAGAGTGCCGAACCTGCGGATTCTTCAAATCGTTTCCAACTATCGCGTGGAGTGGTACTGGTAGGCATTGGATACCCATAGTTAGATACATGAAACAGAAAAGGCCCAATCGATGCACAACAAGCTTCCTCGAACATAGACTAGCCATGCAGGCGTGCTCGAATTGACAGGTCTATACGAAATGGAACATCCAAGTGTACGCCATAATCCGGCAGTGGACATCCCATCCCTCGTAACGTGGTATCATATCATACATATCATAAAGTAGGAAAAATAACGCCGACCATTAACCCACACGTCAGTCCCCAGCAATTTTCCGGCTTTGAGACGGACATATCTCAGTGCCCTCCTTCGGCAAACAGGTTATACCTCCCGACGAGGAGACTGCCCAGGAAAGTGCCCGCGAGGACGGCGAGGAAATATCCCACGTTCATGGTCATGACCGCCAACATGCTACATCACCGTTAGCTCCAAGCCCGGGGATCTCACTCGGAAGCAGAGCCGTCACTTACAGGAGATAGCCCACCGCCGCGATGCAGGTATCCAGCACCGCGCGCAGGGGGTCGACCGACAGCCTCCAGGGGCGGACGTGGGTGTGCTCCTTCTGCACGACGACGACGTCCTCCTCGACGCCGTTCTCCGTGAGCGTCATCTTCTTGGCGAGGCTCTCGCGCGAGACGCGCTCCGACAGCGGCTGCTTGCCGGCGACGACGACGTACCGGCGCCGGAGCTCGCGGTCGAGCCACCGGGCCTCGGCAAGCGCCTTGGCCGCGATCAGCAGCCGCAGGATCGCCGCCAGGGCGATCAGGAAGATGACGGTGCCGGCGTAGGCGCCGCCCGTGCTCGGCGTCCACGCCGACGAGTACAGCGCCGTGCCCATGCTGTTCTGGAAGACGGCCATCATGTGCATGCCGCCGCCGCTGGCGCTGTCTCCCATGTCCATGTCCATCTCCATGCTGGCATGGTCTCCATGTCGTGGTGAAATCATTGTGTCGAGCTCGGTCAATTGGCCGTTGTCGGATCTATGGTTGTCAGACGTGTGCGGGTAGAATATTATAGAAACGTTGAGACGTTGATTAAATGACTGCTATCTATGCGTGACTCCAGTTTCTGAGAGGTTTAATCTATTCAAGCGTCGTGGTACAACAGGCGAGGCTGCTGCTTCGATCTCCACCGTTCGGTGAGAGAGAAAGAAGAAAAGTACGGCAGAGTGCAATTGGGTATTCGACAGTGGAAAGAATCGAACAATTTGGCGTTTTCAATGTGTGCAATATGTGTTGACGAACAGAAAATACAGGATTGAAGTTGGGGGATCCGGTCCTTGAGGCTCAACTTCGATTTCGAGTGGTTAGAACATGTAAGTTGTCACTGAAAACCTCTCATAAGTACAAAGTCAGGGGGGAATTTGTGTGATAAAAAGACGGCTTTATGTGGCACACGGGGTCTCAACGGGATCGACGCTCCCTTGTATGTAGAATCACCGGCTGATTCATTATAAGCTTCAAGTCGCGAAGGCTGAATGTAAATCGTGAACAAGTACGAATACATGGCGAAACAAAGGAGGGCCAAAATAGGACTGAAATGTCTTGAGGCTCTCGAGGCAATTTGAGGTCTTTCTTTGTCAATCTTGCTCAAATTCTCTCAAAGGGTCCATCTAATAAGCTATGACCGTCATGGGCTAAGCGAGGGACCTGCATTCACGCCAAACCGGATCGAGGCGTATCCAGCCCCCTTCCATCTTGGCATATCTCACTAATTGGCTGGATACAGCAGCTAGTCGGAGGCGTTTGGCTTGGCATTGTTGGCAAATGGAAAGTAGAAGTACTTCCAGGTGCTCACCCGTCTCCATCTTTCGGTTCGCAACGCCGTCCATATCTAGACGAGACTGTAGTAAATATATCCATGGGAGCCGCAGGAATAAAAGTCATACCAGAGCGTATTGAAATTGTGACGCTTCCCGAAATCATCGACGGAGCATCGTTTCAGCTTTCTATCAGCAGTTGTGAGGCATGATGATCGACCGGCTCGGATTTTAATGACCATTCGAGTGTCAGCTAAGAATCCCGAGACGCAGAACCCCCAAAGCCATCTTTTTCAAATGATGCGATTGGTCGATTTTCCGATTTGCTTGGATTCTCGACCGTTTACCCGTCTATGTAGTTCATAGCACAGGTGTTCCAATTCACTCGTGAGACAACTAGTCGAGTTTATTAGGAAGAGATAGCGGCCTCATCGGAAAGTACGAACAAACACTTATTGGCGAGAACTAAGCAACAACCACGGTCAAGCGGCCGGCGACAGCAAAGTTTGCGATTCTTTGCTCTGGCACGCTGGGTGATGCGCGTCACCCTACGACCCTACTTCGGGTGTCAGAATGTTCATGTCCTCCGCCCCTCGAGATCAAAACGTTTTGTCCAATGGATACAAGTAGCCCGAAAGGTTGTAAGGGCAGGCGGACCGGGAACTCAGCAAACGGTGACTCAGGTTCGCTTTACCGCGTCACCTATCTGGACACCGAGGCGATGCAGCGATAGGTAGTAGCGATCGAGAACCTAGATCTATCACCTCTAGCTATACCGTAGAGTTCTGTTGAGCTCGCAGGAAAGCAGATTCAAAGTGAACACCACGCTCCTCAGGTCTCAGGTAAATGTCAACCAGAACAAAATTAATCGCCCGCAAGGTAGTAGGCACTCCTAGAGCCATGTATCGCATCCTTGGATCCAACACTTTGAGTCTGATGATCATTGGTATGCCGACTACCTGAATATCAGTCATTAAGACCCAAAGACGGCGGTCCAAGAATGCTTAGGTAATAGACACTATGTAGGTTCTGAGACAATAGTAGCACGCCCGATACGAATTCTGCACCATCCGTCCAAAATTCATGTATAGTATCAATCTTACCGAATCGAAGCAGGTAACATTTGATTGAATGATAATCAGAGGTAGGTGTGTTATGAGCAAAAAGGTCTCCTGTTGGGAGTTGGATCCAACGTGACCAGATGCTCCTACAGTTAGACTGCGAAATGCACGTGACCATCCTATCGCAGACGTCCTTACATAATCGGACAAACGGTTAAACCCCGGCAGCTTCCCCTCTGGCCACTCAGCGTTCCCCACTTCCGCTTGGGACCTTTGCACACATGCACGAAGCAAATCCCACCAGCGATAATTCCGAAATTCCTCGTCAACCAAAAATTTCGATTAAACACCACCACCACCATCATCAGCCCACCCGTGCGACAATCTCCCATAGACGGCCGCAAAAATGGTGAACATCCCGAAGACGAGAAAGACCTACTGCCGCGGCAGCGACTGCAAGAAGCACACGCTTCACAAGGTCACCCAATACAGTACGTTTTTTTCAGACAGATGATGGCCCATAATGAGCAAGGAAAAGATGGCAGGGGGGAGGGAAATGGGAAACAGAAGAGGAGAATTGTTGAGAGAGTGAGAGAGAAAGAGAGAGAGACTGACACGGGCGAAACAATATACAGAGGCGGGCAAGGCTTCTGCCTTCGCGCAGGGTAAGCGTCGTTACGACCGCAAGCAGTCCGGTTACGGTGGTCAGACGAAGCCGGTTTTCCACAAGAAGGCGAAGACGACCAAGAAAATTGTCCTGCGACTCGAATGCTCCTCCTGCAAGACCAAGAAGCAGCTGCCCCTCAAGCGATGCAAGCACTTCGAGCTCGGGTACGTGATTTCCCCCTTGCCGAGGTGATGCCAACGGTGGCGCGCCTGCGCAATCTGGCTGCAATTATAAGATGAATGCTAATGGTGCTGGGGTGGCAGTGGTGACAAGAAAACCAAGGGTGCGGCTCTCGTCTTCTAAGCTCCATGCTCGCTGGTGTTGTAGTTCGGAGCAAAGATGGAACGGAGGGAAGGACCGGCATTACGACGATGACGACGGATGTTGGCGCCTTGAGAACCTCATCACGCGGAGGAGGGCACACGTCTATGGTGATGGCCCATTGGCACGGAAATCCTGCCCGGTTTGGAGGTCGGTCTACGCTATCTGCATGGAATTACTAGGTCTGGAGTTCGGTCTCGCTTTACCAATAGAACTCGCAGTTGGTCTGCGGATTCGTGCCCGATCCCTCGACAATGCGTCCTTGAAGTCGTCTCCATTTAATGACCAGCATTGATACTATACCATGAGCCACGATATACTGTGCTTTGAATTCCATCCCGCACACGACCAGGCAGCCCCGAGTTCTCCGCACATGATTTCGCGTCACGATCGGGTTATTGCAGTCCGAGATCGAATCCGGCAATACAGAGATGTGGCATCTAGGCCATGGTACATGTCTCTCAAGAACGTCAATTCGTGTCCATCAATAGAGACATCTTCAGCGTCCGTGATATTGGAAATTTGTCCTTGTACTAAGACTTAAACGCAGCTTTCGAGTGATAGAGGAGATATACGACGCTATATGAGGAGCAGGGTTTGAACGTAGCACAAGATTTATACGAATGCTGCAGTCAAGCGGCGTCACACTCAATCGGTAGTGAAAAGCCCCGTATTGGCTGCCGGGCCATATACGTAACGGAGCTGGTCTGGGGTCCGGTCGTGACGACTCCCGCTCGGCCAAACCGGTTCTTGTCCTGATGTCCCAGAAATGCATTATATCACGGATCGTCATAAACACCACATTCATCCATATGCTCCCCAAATACGAATACGGCGGGATCCGGATCTTCCGCAACCCCGACATGTAGTTCCCGTGGTACCGGGTTGTGTATTTCATTGGTTCTCGTCTACCTATAGGCGCTGCCACATTTCAATTCAGAACGTAGTCGATAAATCCTTAATGGACTACACCCATTATGAGAACTACAGCTAAAATGGGCTAGATCTGGTATTTATCGTCTTGGCTAAGGATTTTGTGCTCAGACGGTCGTGTTATTAGGCCATTAGGCCCTTTATTCGAGCCCCGAAAAGCGTTGTCGATCACACTCTCAATCATAGTCTATGGCTTCTTGATTTTTACATCATATATTTTACGTTGCTTTCTCGTAGTCCAGGTTTCTGTTGCTCCAAGTTCGCTTGTCTCACAGCAAGACATGGAAGCTATCGCGTCTAACCTCCGGCAGTACGCCGTAATCGCCGCGGTCTCGGTACGGCGCCTCCATCCCCTCCCCCCCTCTCCACACCCCCTCCCATCTCCTCTCACCTCCACTCGTCCCCCTCCACTTCCCTCAGGACCCGCATGTCCATTCTCGGAATTAACAGCAGAGCACTCATGAAGAGCTAACCAACGCAACATGGACAGTTGATCGTGTGGCAGGCGGCCACCGCCGCGTACAACCTGTTCCTGCACCCGCTGCGGCGGTTCCCGGGCCCTCTCGCGAACCGGGCCTCACCACTCCCCTGGGCGCTGCGGCACGCGCTCGGCCGCCAGGCCTTTGCCACGCAGCGGCTGCACGAGCGCTACGGGCCCGTCGTCCGCGTGGGGCCCGGACACCTCTCCTTCACCGACCCGCGCGCCTGGCGCGACATCTACGGCCGCCGCGTCGGCGACGACCAGGCCGGGAGCGCGGAGATGCCGAAATCACGCATCTTCGTCGCCGCCATCCGCGACCTGCCGTCGTCCATCATCAACGCCGACCGCGAGGAGCACGCGCGCTTGCGCCGCGCGCTGTCGCACGGCTTCTCTGACGCCTCTATTCGTGAGCAGGTGAGTGGGCCTTGGGTATCCTCTGTGGCTCCGCTTGTTCTTTTTTCCCCCGCAACCTTTTCTAGAGCTCTTGGTGGTCTTTCGCATCAGACCATTTTGGTTCGACTGTAGACTCTCTGGATGACGTTGGAAAGTTTCCAAGGATTCTGGAGTCCGCCCCTCTGCTGACGCCGGGTTGTGTGTGATGCATATATAGGAGCCCCTCATCACGCGCTACATCGACCTGCTGTTGAAGCGACTGGGACAGGAGTGTCGGGACGGCTCGCGCGCCCTTAACATGGAGGCTTGGTACAACTACACGACGTTCGACGTGGTTGGGGACCTCGTCTTCGGGCACTCGTTCAGCTGCCTCGAGAGCGTCGAGTACCACCCGTGGATCTCGTTCATCATGGGCTCGGTGCGCTCAGGCGCCAGAATCGTGGCGCTGAGCTACGTCGGGCTCGACGCCGTCGTGCAGTGGATGTGGCGGTACGGCGGCTTTCTCGCATTCGCCAAGATGCAGGGATACATCGACAAGATGCTGGCGTCCCGCCTCGGCATGGAGAAGGACCGCAGCGACCTCTTCGAGGGCCTCGTCAAGAGGCGCGAGGAATGGGTAGGTTAGGTGACATCCATCACGATGATCCTCCATTCATTTGTACACATCATCTCTCCCCCTGACACCACCACCACCACCATCGCCGTCATCATCATTACCAGGCGGCTAATACTTTTTCTTTTTCTTTTGCTACCTAGAATCTATCATTCGAAAAGCTCGGGTCCAACGCCTTCATCCTGATCCTTGGCGGCTCTGAGACCACTGCCACGACCCTCTCGGGGGCAACCTATCTCCTCCTGACGCACCCCGAGGTCCTGGAGAAGCTGAATCACGAGGTCCGCTCGGCCTTCGCCAGCGCCGACGAGATCACCATTAGCTCCGTCGGCAAGCTGTCGTACATGCTGGCGGTCCTCAACGAGTCGCTGCGACTCTACCCGCCCGTCATGTCCGGCCTCGTACGCGTCGTGCCGCCCGGGGGCGAGGAGATCGCCGGACACTGGGTCCCCGGAGGCGTAAGTTTTCTTTTCATGGACCCCGCCCCTTTTCTCCTCCTTGGATCTCCGCACCTCGTGCCAAACCTTTCACATCTATCTAACACGCGGGGAATACGAACAGACGTTCGTCGAGGTCCAGCACTGGTCCATCAACCACAGCAAGGACAACTGGGAGGAACCCTGGGCGTTCAAGCCGGAGCGGTTCCTGAGGGACGCCGACGGCGCGGCGGGCTCCGGGGACCGGCTGGACGCGCTTCAGCCGTTCATCGTGGGGCCCCGGAACTGCATCGGAAGGAAGTAGGTGGCGCCCCGAACGCACCGAAGCGCCGTATAGACGCGGATTTGCTGACTAGATTTCGTGTGCTCCAACAGTTTGGCCTACGCAGAGATGCGTATGATCCTGGCCCGCATAGTCTACGACTTTGACATGAAGCTCGCGGACGACAGCAAGGACTGGATCAAGAGGCAGAAGGCGTTCGGCCTCTGGGATAAGATTCCCTTGAATGTGTATCTCACGCCAGTCCAGCGCCGTAAAGAAGCGGCTTAGAGAAAGGTTGCGATGAGGGGCCCGCACTCCGATATAGCCCCTGGTATCCTGAATTGGGACGGGGTGACTCGGTCCTGATCAGTTCAAGATCGAAGAGTGTGTCACGATTGAGCCCAGGGTTGGCGAGATATTGAAGTTGACGCAATTGTATCCGACGGTGTTGAAATCTGTGTCTAAGCATGATGATGAGTGGTGTCGTCTCCTCGGGGTTGCGCGCGGAAAATGAACCCCTGCAAATACATGTGCGGCGCGGACTAACTGGTCAGCCGAGCCATGTGCCCAGCTCTGCAGCCTGCGCCATTTCAATCCTACGTATCAAACGATGTCAGGCGTGACGCAGAAAGTTTACAATCTGCCCTGGACGTTTCGATTTACCGGTACTGCATTAGAACGTGCTGTTTTAGATCGCGTAACAACTCCTGCAGATACTCAGCATATCCGACCGCTAGAAGCTTAAAGCCAGGATGTATCCTGAAATGATAGTAGTGATGTCGTATGTGAATCCCGTACATCTTCCTGGAACTCGCAACGTAATGCCAAACAATCCTCCGCGTACAAGATACCAAATGCGCACCCGGTAACGTCAAAGCCCCATTTCAGGAGCTATGAAGATGGCCCTGGTTACGGACGAGCTCGCCAGATAGACGTCTAACGGACCTCACATATCCGTCAAAGTCGAGAGAAATTGCGAGGATGATATGCCTTTGAAATTCACAGCAATCTATCCGTGACGCCAATATCATCTCTGGCGAAGTGGCCTCTCATACGCCCGCCCCCTTGTGATATAGAAAGTAAATGAATGACACATGTACAAGATCAACACATATCGCTTAAGAGCGTGCTCATTCAAACTACGCCATCCTCAAAATCCAATCAAATCGAGTAACCGCCGCATCAGAACTCGGGGCGGGGGGGTAAGGCATGTCTACTCGCCTAGGCAGGCCCCGCATCAAGCGTCCCCCCTAATCAGCAGCACAGCTCGACTCCTGCATGGCAACAAACGCGAGGACGGGCCGGTCGAAGCGATGCCGCGCTTAGTGCCGAAGGCCCGGAAGGCGTCGCCGTACCGCCGGCACGCGGCGCCGACGCCGTCGTAGCTACTCCTCGACCGCGATGTCCGTGTCGCTTTACGTGGGTTCCTGCATGTGACCGTGCCCGGGACGTGAACCGACATTGACGTCTTCTGTTACGGATATCCTCGTCGGCCTTGTTTTGGGGGAGGCGGGGGCGGTATGAGGCGCACATCTTGCGCCCCCGTTGCGCGAAGTTCAGGAGGCTGGTATAAGGGTTCCACAGGGACGGGCCGGGTCGACCGGAGCTACTATCCGACTGTGCCACTGCACGCTTAACAGCACGGCCCTATATATAATACGCCGCATAGTATTTACAGAGACTAACATAACACGGGCCACATTCCATATGGTGCTTTCGGTTCGTGGCGTTATCGACGAGCATGGCCGAAGGAAACACAGCATGACGTCGCGAAGAAAAGACGTACGTGCTGATGCTGGCATCAACGATGACCAGGTGAAGGGCCGGGGACTGGTTGGCAGCGTGCTTGGCTGCGGATAGGCTCGCGGGTTGGGACTTGACGGATACTTGGCTCTACTGTGATGGGGGGTGGGTAGCTCCCTTGGATGTTGCACGACTATACCGGCGCCAGGTAGTTAACCAGTAGCTCGACAGAGAAAATGACGCAAGTACACGGCTCGAAGTGTACTATGCTGGCCTCCCTTCTATCAGCATCAGGTAGACAGGGTTACCCAGCACTTAGACACCCATACTCCTGGTATGGATGAGCCGAATTTGCCTCAGAGCAGCAGCCTCCACGGACCCGGCAACACTGAGACAGACCGATACCACAGGCGACAGGCCGAGAAGACAACACCTACGCCCCTACTCACCCCATGCCGGCCCTTGAAGTCCCAGAAAATTATAATATATGATTACATGGCACACACACACACACGCAAGTCCACAAGATGGCGAAAAAGGCTACGTACGTACCTAAACGGGACCTAAACAGGGCGCAGATCATTCCGCTGGCGCGCAGCGCGGACTCTTCATCCCGCCTGAGAAGTACCACACGCGCACGCTCTCTGTGTGGCACCTAACCTTAAGGATTCCTAGTATGCAACGCCCTGCCCCCCTTAACGTAGATGCCGCGGCGCGCGGCATTCTGGGTGAAACATGCAGGTGGGTATGAAAGAGGTCGCGCCGAAAGCAGTTTTCAAAGGTATAATCCTACAAGATGCCGGATCTAATTCAAACGACGCCGCCCTTGCCTGACGCTTTATTTCAGGTGAAAACACGATCCTCTACCGCCGGTTCCGGACGCCACTGCGATGCCGTTCGTGTCCTACCGTCCCGTCCCCGAACTCTATGCAATTCGTTGAGGTGGGAAAAAACAAAAGCAGCGCATTTTACTACATATCTATCGTCGTTTTTCGAGGCCTTGGTGGCCTGTGAATCGGATTTGTAAGGGATGATGGGTTTAAATCGGGTTATCCACTGAATGTGTGTTATCCTACCGACGAGTCTCGAAATAATTTGCTATGTTAAACGATGCCACGATACAACCGGAAGGTGCATGCAAGTCGTGACGTCGTCGTATACGAATACCTTCACTGCCGTAATAAGCATGGAGTGCTGCTATCGCCGGGCAGCAATCAAGGGCGTCTCTGCTGGCGGGGATTCATACGCCCCTTGAGAGAAACTGTTGAGGTTAGAACATGTTGCGTATACTTCAGCAAATAGCTTACCAAGATCGACAAACCGGTGTCTCTTGGCCAAGTTTCACTGCACGAATAGGCAGCAAATGCTTAAGTCGACCAGAGACACAACTGGGACTTGGCTGTCCAAAAAGGAGACTATACCTCGCAATACGCTACCACTTTTAGCCCCTCGAGGATGCCGGTGCGAGTGAAAACCTAGTGCGAGAGAGCCTTCTAACTAATTCGCATAATTCGGCTATCTCGGCCGATTAGGTTTCCGCTTGATGAAAGGGTCCGAAGACCCGCCGGGTCTTTTCTTGGGCGGCAGAGGCCTCGGCGGCCCGGTAGGCCTCGAGGAGGACGCGTGGGCATTTGAAGGTCCCTGATCGGTGTGTTAGCTTAGACGTAAAATGTGTCTCGCGTCATGATATACAAACCTTGGGCGCGCCGGGCGGCGGTTGAGGTGGACGAGGAGGCCGGATTGACGAAGATTGAGCTGGCTGCGCGGGCGGGATGCCTAGCACGGACATAGCGGCGGGGTCCTGGGGGCGAGGTGCGGCCCGGGGTCCGCTGGGAGGGGCCTTCTTGCCTGGCAAGAGACTGCTCGCGACCTAGTGATTCCCTGATTTAGCTCTTTTGGTCCTTACGGGTCTCTTGTCTTTGTATTTGCTTACCTTTTTCGGCGCTTTGCCAGCATCGCCGTCTTCTCTTGCTCTCTTCTGACCCGACGGGTGTATGACTGGCTTCTGATCCAATATTGGCAGCATTACCGTCTCACCGCGCTCGTTGATACTGTAGCCGGCCTTGGTACCCGCATGAGGGTCCGGGCCTTGGCGTTCGAGCAGGGTGTAGGTCCGGGGCAGCTGCTGCGTCTTGTACTTATTGGATTGGGCGCGTGACGCAATAGATGATGCATCCTCCATGACAACGTCGTATTGTTCATCTCGCGGCGACTTTGTTTGCGTTATACTGGCCGCATAGTGTTCCGAACCGGTCCTTTTGACATCGGTGGCAGTTTCTGGGCCATCGAATGTCGGCGGGGGCAATTGAGCACCAGGTCTGCGGAGGAGCGACAAGACATCACCCGCCGTGTATTGATTTCGTGCCTTGGCGTTCTCGATGAGCTTGTTCCAAAACTCGCCCTGGACTAGTGCTCTCGAGTCTCCAAGGATCCAAAGGGAAGACTTCGCACGGGTGAGGCCGACGTTCATACGCCGGATATCCGTCATGAAACCGATACCTCCCGTCGGGCTTGCACGAACACAGGAGAAGATGATGATCTCACATTCTCTGCCCTGGAAGGCATCTGTCGTGTTGAACTCGATGTCCTCCTTGATTTTCTCACCATATCGCCGCGAGAACTGATCTCGGAGCTCATATAGTTGAGCTTTGTACGGCGTGATGATACCGACCTTGCCTTTCAGATCGACCTTAGGGTAATCGGTACGGAATCTCTCATAAAGCTGCATGGCAACCTTGAGTTCCTCGAAATTGACCAGCGACTGGCCCTTTTGACCTCTTTCTTGAATACCCCTGACGTCGAAGAATCGGTAGGGTCCAAGCAAGGCACTTTGATGCCAGGGCTGATGACGAAGCTTACGCATGTCATCGCCGTCGAAGAGTCGCCGCTCATAGAATTCTTGACTGGGGAACAGACTGATTTCAGGGTGCATACGATACTGCGTGTCGAGCAGATGAATATCGTCAGGCTGGTTCCGTTGCATCCGAACGAAAAGACTCTGGTCATATCCGAATCGCGCAGCCGACTGCGAAAGCACCGTGGGCGGAAGCTGTTTCGGATCTCCGACGAGGATACACTTGGAACAGCCATACTTGAGTGGAATCAGCGCACTGAGCTCCACACACTGAGCAGCTTCATCGATAATGACCGTCTCGAACTCGACATTCAGATTCTTGAACATCTCATGACCACTTCCGCTGAGCGTTGCGCATAGGACCTGCGCCGAGTCAAGAATTTCCTGTTGTATCTGCCGTCGGCGCAGCTCGTTCTCTCGAGCGGCTGTAATACCACTGTCTTTGTCAGCGTCAATCTTTGCGCCGATCTGGTTTTGTCGACGTTTCAGCTCGTCGAACCTGCGCTGTAGTCGGTTGACCAAGTCACGGTTCTCGGTTGCCCTTGCGGATTCGAGTTGAGGACGTAGTTCAGTTATCTCTTTCTTGATCTCGCCCGCTTCTTTGTGCATCATCTCCCGCGAACTCGGTCCGCCATTCTGGTCCGCAGTGCCCTCGACGCGAGCTTTGACTAGCTCGTCCAGTGTCACATCTTTGACAGCCGTATTGATGGCGTCACTCCGGCCTAGACGCAGAACATTTACCTTGTGAAAGCTCCCCGTGGTCGACTTCACACCTGCCTTCAGACGTAGCACCAGTTCATCGACAGCAGCATTGCTAGGTGCGCATACAAGAAGCTTCTTTGATGTACCAGTGCTTCCAGATTTGGACCCTTCGGGGCGCTTGATGGCTGTACCACTGTTCGCCGTGAAATTACCCGTGAGTAAAGCACCAACCATCGCCACGATAGTTTTCGTCTTGCCAGTTCCAGGAGGCCTGCTTTCGTTAGCTTAGACTCTAATATAAGCGGAAAAGATACTGCTTACCCTTGAATCAAAGTGAACGCGTCGTTTTCCTTTGCGTTCAAAATGGCCTTCGCCTGTCCGGGATTGAGATTGTAATTGTTCATCACCTTATTGACCGCATCATCGCTGAATTTGAGCATCGGCGACGGCTTGGCTTCCAGAATCTCGGGCATGAGATCGTAGTATTGCAGTGACTCGAGCGATGCGTACTCACGCTCGATTGTGGTCATATTAGTAATCTTCACCGCGTACAGCTCGGCTCCAGGCATGAGTGATGATAGTATTGGGCCCGCGCGGCCACTTAGCCGGTAGGAGACCTCAAGACTCCCATTCTTGAACTGCGTCCTCCAGATCCGTGCAAGGCAGTGCAGTTCCTGCGGCGCATCCAAGGGTTTAGGCGCATGCGAAAAGAGTACAATATCACCCTCGCTCAGGAAATTGTCCTTTCTTTGGGCGATAGGCATAGCCGTACTGACTTCTATGAATTTGTCAACAGACATCCGATTCACGACCTTGATATCAAATGGTTTCGATGTTGTCTCATCCTTGGCCGTGACGAACGACCTCCATGCTTCGTATATCAATAGTGGCAGGAACGTCTGCTTATACTCTCTGGGGTCTGTATACGTATCGAAGACTCTAGAGCACTCAATTCCGTTGGGAGGGTCGTTGCCCTCATGGAAGATATCCCATTCCAGGATAGCTTGGTGCAAAGTATCCATTGGAGGAATCAGCCGTGCCCGCATATCTTTAGCAGACCGCTGGATTTTGGTCTTCTTGACGGGACCGCGAGGGGTGAGCTTCATGGAACCTATGCGCTTGGAGACGTCGTCGCCTCGCTTCTTTGCCGTCTGAGCCAGATAGGCCGCATCATCATCCGAGTCCGCCTCATCCTCAGACGAGGAGTGTACCATGATCTCACTCTTCTGAGGCGCATGATCCTTGCCTTGTACACCGGAGAGACCCCGAAGGCCGGAACCTTCGCCACTAACGATAGGCTTCGGTGCCCGCAGAGCTCTTGCTCTCGCGATTGCCTCGGCGTCGCGTTTGCGTTTTTCTTCTGCCTCCTTAGCACGTCTCTCCTTAATGGCCGCCGCGTTCGCTGCGGCAGAAAGCTTGGGGTCCGGCTTTGCTGACGACTTCTCTGGTAGCTTCGCTGATCGCTGAGACCTGATCTTGTCGAGTATAGAACGGTTTTTATCAGACGACGAAGCCTTCAGTGTATCGCGAAGTTCATCTCTGTCCGAACCGGCCAAAGGCTGTCGACGCACTGCACTCGTCGGTTCCTCCACCGACCTAGACCATGCATCCAGCTTTGTCTGCTTCTTCGGCGCTTCGGCTTTCTTTACGGCGAGGATCTGGATGTCGTCTTCTGCGTCCTCTTCCTCCTCACCCAAGGCCCGGACCAGCTCTGCCCTTTGCTGGTCATTCAGATTGGTCGCCACGTTGTATTTACCCTGTGTGTTCTTCATGATAGCCTGGCGGATAAAATTCAACGGCCTACGGGGGACGTCTAGACTGTATTCGGCCAGACGTCTAAGAAGTTTTCCGAGAACGCTTACAATAACAGTCACAAGATACAGATCCTTCAACCGAAGCATCTTGACCAGGCCCATGCAATTCTCGCGCGGATGCTTCAAGATATCCTTCATGGCCCGCAAAGGATCGGCATCAACACTGCCTGAAGGGACTTGTGCCGATTGCTGACTCAAGGCAGAGGCTATCAGACCATCTTGGGCCAGCAAAGCATCAGCCAGCTCCATTGCCTCCCGACAGAAATTCTTCATGGTTTCCGTTTCAATCAAGTGGCTCCATGCCTCAGCCTGGCTGAAAGCGTTCTCGAGGAACACCCACTGTGAAGCCCACCAGTCGCCTAAAACCTGGCGTTCCGCCGGAGACAAGGTCTTCGAACGCAGGATACCAGAGGAGAGATCGCAGAGACTGTCGAGGATATCACGAGAATACCGAATGATATGAAGTTGTGGAGACCAGAGGTGCTTCTTCTCATTGATTTCCTCCACGGCTTTGGTGAAGGAGGAAAGCACAGGGATAAAATGGAGATTGAGAAGCCTCACGACCGCATCGCTCCGCCGATCCTCGTTGGTGACCGCCTTGATAAAGGCCGTTCCCGCTTCATTTATAGCGTCCTCGCCGTGTATTAAGCTTGCTACAATGGGACCAACGGTGGCAGGTTCGAAGCAGAGCTGGTTCAAAGCAGCCTGGTCGAAGTCCGATAGACGTTCGATCATTCGGCCGATTGCTTCAGTCGCCTTCTGAAACTCCTTGTTGAATCGGGTCCTTGTAGGCGACAGAGTCTTCTTCTTCTCAGGGCGAAATACCTCCACGGTGACCAGTGGGTTAATCGCCGCGAGCATTATTTTTGCCAGCTCATTTGCGCCCGGTAGGAGGATCTCTAAGAAAGCATCCCACAAGCCAGACGAATTCCTCTCGACGTCATGTTGAACATGGCTATCGCTGGCCTGAATGGCATTGAACTCCTCGGTCGTGATACGAGAATCGAGGGCCAACGCGTATCTGATTACTGACAAACCGGCCTGGGACAAAGCGGTATGTTGCCATCCCGTTGAAGAAAGCTTGGCCAGCTGGATTATGAGGTCCTTATGCTGTAGTGTAAGCTTTAGCGTCGCATTTGCTTGGACTGTCGTCGTGGAGTTGAGCTTGTAACTCGGGGAGACAAAGGCGGCCAGCGTGGACGACAGAGTCTCGGCTGCGGCCCGGTAGCAAGCCAACCGACCTTCCTCGGGAAGAGTTGGGTCCTTGGCAAAATCTTCTAGGAGAAAGTGGAGAAGCGAGTCACAGGCATCATGTTTCTGGTGCGTTGTAATGGACTCTACAAAGGGTTTCACCCAAAAGGTAGCTTCTGACCCTTCCGCCATGCCTTGCTCCGCCGACTTTCTAAGTAGCGGCTTGAAGGCCGGGCTTCTAAAAACCTGCTCTGCCACCGCAGCATGACTATAGTGGCCGAAAGCGCTCCAGAACGCTTTAGGCGACTTCTGTAGAAGCAAACAAAATGCCCTGATCAGTAGCGCTAAGACGCGATCTGAATTTACCGTCATGTGTTGCAGCATAAGCTCGTAGATATCGGGCTGAACATTCATGGCACGCAAGGAGTGAACAATGAGGTTCTCATCGAGCGCTTTAAGAATGTACAGAAAACCCTGCCAGAATAGTTGGATCTGGCTTGGAGGTGCTGTCATGTCGTTTACCTTCAAAATAGCATTTGCTAGGTTGTCTTTTACAGCCCACTCAAAGTCTTCCGGGGAGATGTGGGTTTGCCGGGACCAGGTATGAACCGCGAACTTATTACGAGTTGGATTCTCGTCGAAGAGGAAATAGGTCATGGTGGGCAGAACCTCGGCCAGCTTCAAGACCTTCCGCTCCTGAATCTTTTCAAACAGATAGTTGAAATGGAGCCGATTCTCGGGCAGACTGAGGTATGGCATGCAGCATAGCGCTTCAAAGAGGGCTATAAGCATCTCGATTTTTCCCTCCTCAGTAAATGTTTTTTGATCGACTGTGCCCTGGTGGTCCATAACGAATTGTCGGGCCTCCTCTAGACCTTTAGTGATTCTGTCAAAGTCGAATTCGTTTAACCGATCCGCCATTTGAGCAATGACGGTGTCATCATACCATCTGCGGAATATGTCAGCATCGCTCGCAATCATAAAACTGTCGGGTCCATAGAGCCTCCGTACTCCGATAGTCTTTTCAAGAACGGCCTACGTCCCTTATGCCAGTTGCGTACACAACCAGCGCACGCCCTGAGAAAGGCGTTGCTCCGCTTGTAGAATTCATCGCTAAGGGTTGGGGCTGAGCCGGCAGGGAGGCCTAGTATCAGCGAGCAGTCATATAGCAGGTCGAGCCTCTTTTTGCCGTCGGCGACTCTCTGCTCCTTCTCCGCGTTGCTAAGCTCGCTAGGTGCCTCAAGGTCGTCGTAGTCCTCCTCATCCTCGTCAGATATCTTGGGGCAGCACATATGACACTCCGGCGGTATTGAGCGGAGCTCTTCGTAGGTTTTCTCAAGTATGTTTTCTGCCATTGTAAAACTCCCAAGGCATCTCAACCTTGATTGGTTGGAGAGGAGCTGGACGATGAAGAAGTCTTTGAAAGATGTAGATGTGGAAGGATGGACTGGTGACCTGTCGCCCGGACAAAGGCAGAGGTAAAAAGCTCGTTCAGGAAAGTGAATTCCGGAACCCCACGCGATCGATACTTTCTTTAAGCAGGTGGAAGGCGCGTGTCGTGACAATCGAGGAGTCTCGGGTGGGGTTCACTCGATAATACCGGTAACGCGAAAGGGCATTTCAGAAAGAGGATGATGGGCAAAGGAGGCACATGGGGGAATAGCCGTGACAGGTTAATCGTAGCATGAAGATGAATAAATTCGTAAATGCAGATTTCCGCAGAATAGAGTGAGTATAGTCGAGGCGCGTTAATACGTTCGGTGAGGTTTGAATTGCACTTTAGCAGAAGATTTAGGCACGTTCCTAGTGAAACTGATCAGTCTTGACTCAAGGAGCTAGCTCTGCGTAAAGAAAGACAGGGGAATTGTTAGAAATAGATGAGCGCTCACATACCAACAGCCTTTCTCACTTCCTGTGGCAACTTGGGGTTCTCGCCTAAAATAAGGACAGACGCAGAACCTCAAGTCAAGCGGTTTTAGATGCGATGCGCGTAAAGTCCAAGAGACGTGACAGGCGCCAGGGCAGCGTTTAGCAGCTATCGATAAGGAATTAAAGTGATTGCATCCTGTCATTACATAGTACTGTCTGCAGTGACTGGCAGCTTTTGGTGCTGTACATAGGAGTTGTGGAGTCCAGCTGAGGTCAAGAAAACGCACATGATTGGTAGGGCAGCTACCTACATAAGGGGTAGCGTTAGATACATATACCCGATGTTGGGAAGGCAACCTCGGATAAGCTTATAAAAGATGCAAGTATAACTCAATCGCATCGATGATGGACCATGATAACTCCATCTAGTGTCCCCCACCCACTCCCTGAATTTACCCACTTCCTGAATTGGTCCACAACACCGAATACGAGGGTATCACTAACAACACTCCCTAATATCTCAACGAAAACGTTATATTTTTGCTTCATTCTAATTGCCACTGAAATAGCATGTCCTCCATTGACCTCCGATTGATTTCCATAGCTCCCTCCAG
>QJOA01000456.1:0-53376 GCA_004155915.1 Monosporascus sp. CRB-9-2
TCTTTATTTTTATATTTACTTTTATTAAGGCGTTGTGTTTTTATAAATATTTTTCGTAAGATTTTAAGATGTTCGGAAACTAAGTGGACCCGATTTGTACGACCACACGCCCGCATTGCTTGCAGCACAGGACGACCACAACATCCCATCTCTTGCATCATATCAGAGGGCAAGACACCGACTCGTGCCTCTCATTGGACGCCCCTGAACAGAAGCAGATACTGAGCCCTTGCTTGTGGCACGGCGCACACACGCTCATTCATTACTACCTAGGTAGTCATCAAAACAGCACAACGGTCAGAACGGCAACTTATACAGCAACTTATAGGGGCAACCGGTGCTTCCTTACAGACAGCACATAACTGACCGTGGATGAGTGACCGGCAGCAATCGGGAAGGCCCTGGAGACCAGAAAAGTGATGGAAGAAAGGTGCTGAAGCTCGCATACCTCTGTTATCCATCGTTCGCCGCGTCTTTATTTTAATTTCCCCCCTCGAGTCGAGGTCTTACGCAACAGCATTGTTCAATTGAGCTTGTTATTTCGATTCTTCAACTTCTCCCGGATCTGATTGACTTCATCTGGGTTTTCACCGCCCACCTGACTGGGTACGAATGTGAAGGAGATGGGTATCGGATCCCTCCTTTGCCCACCTTAACACAACTCTTCCGACCCTTAACTGGGAAGCAAAGCTTGACAAGTATTGTTTCGCCAAGCACAGCGCATCCGTCACCTGGACCAGGACCTGAATTTCTGTGGGTCAGTGGGAACCCGGACCGGGCATACTCATTTGCATCTTACATTTGACAACTGCAAGGCACGTTCGGATGCTGGGAAAACTACTACGTACCCGCTCACCACCTGAACCCCCAACCCCATTTCATTCGTCAATTTATTCTCCAGTGAAATCCCAGATTCCCTTTTCGGCTACGTACATCCCTTACCTACATCACCACGATACCGGTATCTTGCCAGCTTCATAACTTGGTACATTCCTTTCTGTACGATTCACCCTTGCCATTCAGAATTCACAGACGAGCCCGAGTCAGGAGATCACGGTTCTCGAGGCACCATACTAAGGCCTAACTGGCTGGCCATTGCCCGCCGAGTATGGCGCGAACAATGGCCCAAGCCGACGAGATGAACCCGTATCCCGTATATCCTTCGGGACGCCCACAAAGAATTCCTGAAGATGGGGCATACTCCCCACAATATGATGATTCATATCCAGTAGCTCTCGACGAGCTAGCTCTAGGACTTGGGCAAGGCCCGACATGTAGAGACTATGGACCCTACGCCCTCGCAAACCAGCACATCATGGAGGTCGGTCATTCGAAACAAGCCCCGGACTCGCCAATGACAGCGCCGTGGGCCGGTCACGCCATGAACCGCGACCGCGACGACACTCACTACACTTCTTCTTCTGCCGCCACGACGCCATTCCCTTCTTACGTTCGCACCTCAGGCTCGACCTGTACCGCCCCCTCCACAATAGACGAAAGTCCTGTTCCGTCACAGCTGCCCTCTCCACGCTGTGACTCTCGTGGGGATAGGAGCAATTCAGCCGAGTATGACCAGGCTGCAACTTCGGCACGATGCCAACAGGATCCCTCAGAAGCAGGTCGGATGAGCAATTCGCTTACCTCGGAGACGCGGGACGCATTTCCTCCCCTGCGAAGTCCCATAAACAGCATCTTCGACGCTCGATATCCGACAACAGAGCCTACGTCGCCCAGGTCGGTGGGAAATTTCTCGAGGCCCAGGAACGCGAGCAATACACGCATGTACCCAGATATAAGAGCACATCCGTCTAACCTAATGCGGTCTGAACCAAGCCGTTCCGATATTTCGCCCAATCATACACCATCCACCGCCTCTTGGCCTCGGGAACGAGGCCAATCCGTCTCCTCGAACCAGTCCTCCGCTACCTTCGCCTCGCTTCCGATTCGACCGTCCGAGATCCATCACGGCGACAGCTTCCATAGCAGGATTCGCCAGCCGAACACGCCGACTTCCCGGCCACCCATCTCCTATAACCGTATGGATGGTAGTAACGGTCCATCTTGGAGTCCCGACCCAATTCCTCGTATGGCTTCGTTACCCTCTGACGAATTACGATCGAGATACCGACCACAGCAGTCAGAGTCCGCGGCGCAGGGCATGACGGAAACGGCGAGAAGCAGTATCATGACGAGGATGAGCTCTCGACCGTCGATGTATCGACAGTCCACATTTCGAATCTCGATGTATGGAGGGCCGGTTGACGAAGAATTCAGCGTCGACGATGTAATAGGTCTGTACGAAAACGAGTACGAGGATGATTCTGGGCGCGAGGTCAATGGCGACGACAACGACTCGAGGCCGCCGACGGCGGGATCAGAACTAAGGAGGAGAACGCTAGTGTTGAATGCGATGACGGGCCCTCCGCCTATGCAGACTACGCCTGCCAAGGTCCCCGACTCTGATACAATTGTGCGAGACTCGGCTGTGATCTGGGCCTCTGGCGCTCCGTCTTTCCCCACGGAGAAACGCCCAGAGGAACCTCCAAAGAACCCTCCAGACGACTCGCTGGAGAGACCCCCGAAGGAGCCTCGGATGGAGACGGAAGTTAGCGGTAGTGTAGATCTCGAGGCGAAGCATGACTCAGGAATGGTAGTGGTCGAGGATGGCCTACGGGATGACGAAGACACTGACTTTCGCCCGCGCATGCCACAACGACAGCAGACCGACATGACCTTGACTCTGGATGCTGACAGAGACCGCTATGGTTTCCGCAAGCAAAATCAGTATATCACCCGCGACCAGTACAATGCCTGGAACGATGGATATACGGAATATCTCGCAAGGAGGAAGAAGAAGTGGTGTGTGTACCTGAAGGAAAACGGGCTTATGACGGACAACCCCAACCGGTTCCCTCCTCGGTCTGCGAAGACGAAGCGGTTTATCCGCAAGGGCATTCCCCCCGAATGGCGAGGTGCAGCTTGGTTCTATTATGCTGGAGGCCCCGCAATTCTCGCGAAACATGCAGGGTTATACGATGAGCTTCTGAAGCGAGATGCTAAGGATGTCGACCTCGAGGCCATCGAGCGTGACCTGCACCGCACTTTTCCCGACAACTTTAAGTTCCGCTCACATTCCGCCTCTGCGCCGGCCGAACCCGCAGGGTCGCGCAATAGCCAATACACTGTGAAAAATGCGCCACCAAGTGACGGAACGAAAAGGCGCGAGACGCCGATGATCTCATCCCTGCGCCGCGTACTGCATGCTTTCGCCATCTACAATCCGCGTATCGGCTATTGCCAGTCACTCAACTTTCTCGCGGGCTTACTCTTGCTCTTCGTCGAGACAGAGGAACACGCCTTCTGGCTCCTAAACATCATAACTCGAGTCTACCTTCCCGGGACGCACGAGGTCAGCCTCGAGGGAGCCAACGTCGACCTCGGCGTTCTAATGTCCGAGCTCAGGGAATCAATGCCGGCGGTTTGGGCCAAGATCGGCGGCGAGCTGGACGGCACAGACACGGCGTCGATTCGAACCACTAGACTTCGAAGGAACAGGAATAAGCAGCTCGAGCCCACGAGACTCCCTCCCATCACGCTCTGCATGACGGCCTGGTTCATGAGCTGTTTTATCGGCACGCTCCCCATAGAGAGCACACTGCGGGTGTGGGATGTCTTCTTCTATGAGGGCTCAAAGACGCTCTTCCGCGTCGCCATGACCATCTTCAAGCTAGGCGAGGCCGAGATCAAGGCCGTTGGAGATCTTATGGAGATCTTCCAGGTGGTGCAGACGATCCCGCGCAGGTTCATCGATGCCAACGCCTTGATGGATGCCTGCTTCAAGCGCCGCAACGGGTTCGGCCATATAAGCCAGGAGATGGTCGACCAGAAGAGGCTAGAGCGGCGGTTCCTCGTTAAAGCCGAGAAGGAAAAGATGACCCTGGGCGACGATGCCGTCATTCCCGACTTCAATTTCAAGAGGAAGGGCCCCCTCTGGAGCCGTCGGAAAGATCACACCTATCCTGCCGAGATGATGTAAAGCCCTCGAATCTCCGAGCACTCTCCACCCTCTTCATGGCGTCTGCGCGCTCTCCTAAGTTGGCCAGTTATACTCCCCAACCGACTCACTCCTCCCGACACCTCTTCCTACACACGCAGCCGGCATGTGTGTGTGGGTCAGACAATTTTCATCTTTGCATTTTTCTTGGAAGCCTGTACTGCATACATCAGCATATTGCTTTTCTAATGACATCCTACTGTGTTACGACTCTCACGGCCGGGCTTTGGTAAATGGACGGAATACATAAAACCTAGGGCGAAAAGGGCTTCATATATCATATGGACGGAATAGCATGTCCCATTTGTTTCACATATTTTGGCGCATCGACGCATTGGCACGGGCTTTGTTCAACCCGGCAACTCGTTTGTTTTGACCCCGATTTTAGTCCCTCTACAGGGCTATTCTCTCGCTTTTTTTTTCTTCGACTCTTTTTTTCCTTCCTTCGATAAGATCGGTGTATTTGCAATATACCTCGCGCGACGCCGGAACCGGCAAGCGGACAAATTGAAGCCTTGCATTAGAACAGCAGGCCTGGACAGGACAGGAACGCAACGGAGCAACAAGGACTCTAGATATCCCATGTCATTGGAGCCAGATAAGGAGGGACCTCCAGTGTACACTACAAGCGAAACAGAGAGACAAGGGCCGACCTACATGGCGTGACCTCGGGGCCCTTGGACGGAGACGAGGAGGGCCTGATTCCCCTGCCCGGCCCGGCACATGGCGGTAGCACGGCAGGCATGGCGTGGTACAGCACAACACAGCACAGCATTCATTCGTGGATCACCGGCGCACCCTTGCGTTGCGTTGCCTCTGTGAGTTTGGTTGGAAGATGAAGGGCAACAGCCGTCGCCGGATGGGTTGCGTATGTTACACTAGATACTGTAGCTGAATGTTAGGTAGCCAGCCGATCGGGACGCTCAGCGCAAGCGCTCGGGGTAATCTATCTAAATGCATTCTACTGCCCATAACGATCTGTGGCTTGGTTCATTGTGACGTGAGTTGAGACATTGCGATGCCAAGGTCGCGCTGTAGTCCATACAGTGATTTAGATGAATCAATTGGTATGCTCGCGAGGATACTCCACAGGTTCCATGCCATTGATATATGCAGGTGGAGAGTATGTTTCCGTCTAGTGCAGATGATGCGCATCATATCTTCGTTTTCGTTTATTCGCCTTACCTGGCGTGTCTTTGGACGAGTTGCTGGATTTCACCTCCCAGATCTGTTGGCTGTAGTGTTCTGAAGCTTTCGCCTACAGGGAACCACAAATACGGTACCGGGGATTCGTACATAACCATCTTGTTGCCGGATGATGCTTCATCGTTCAAGCGTCTCTATACTCCACCCCGTTTAGATAGCTATTATCGGGACCCCTGCTTAAACTGGCGCAATTAAACAGTGTGATGAACGCACTGAAGATGAAGACGGACACGAAGACGAAGTTGCTACCGAAATTTCAAGATTAGTAGAAATGCAGTGCCTGACCACCCACGCCATACGCCGTCGTTTTCCTCCGTTCGTCCATGCGTCCATCCATGCGTCCATCCATTCATGCATGCCTTCATTTCGTGCGACCTATCATCTTCTTCGATGGCGGCATTATTCCCTCCCTGGTAAGTAGGCCGGTAGATCCATCAGGGCCTCTCCCAGCCTCGAAATGTCCTTAGCCCCCCAGGGCACGACATCCCTTGAATTCCACCAACCCAACTCACTTCATAGCATGTCTCTGCACGTACGCCCTCGCATTTCTCTCGAACGCCGCGCGGTCCGTGCGATACTCGTCGGCGATGCGCGCCTCGAGGGGGTCGTCGGGGTTGGGCTCGACGAGCAGGGCGCGCACGGCCTCGAGCACGGCGCGCACGCGGCACGGCGGCTTCCAGTTGTCCGGCTTCAGAATGCCCAAGCACACGCTGCCCACGCTGTCGTTCGTCACGTTGGGGTGCCAGATGCGCGTCACGAAGTTGATCTGGGGCGCCTTGAACGGATAATCGGGAGGCAAAGTTAAAGTGAGGTCGAAGGAGCCGCCCGCGTACGGCGTGTTGGCTGGCCCCTTCAGGGTGATGGACCATACGTGGATGTTTGACTCGTCGGGCAGGCGGATGGTTATGCCTTCGGGCGGCGAGGCGGTGCACTCTGCCAGTTCCTGAGGGCTGGTTAGATGGGGTGGTTGAGAAGAAGATGAGGGAAGGAGGAGGGACGGGGGGAGAGAAAGAGAAGCAGGTACCTTGCTGATGCGCTTTTGTGCGGACGACATGATTGACGCGTTGATACTTTACTTCGTTAGTCGGAGGTTCGTGTGTGCGGTTGTGAATGTCGACGATGAGGAGCCCTATCCTCCCCGTTGCGATATGCGACGAATGGCGAACTAGGTAGGTATTTATGAAGCCTAAGTCTTGGAAAGGAGGTTGGCGGTGAATGGGCAGTTCAGCCTCTCGTTCGTGAGGGATAGATATCACAAGGCGAAGCTTGGAGATGTTGCCTGAGCTTGTTTAGCTCTATCCAGGTCCATCAGGGTTTCAGAGTACCAGGCGGGTAGACAAAGCACATAAGGGGAGTACAAACCTAAAACAGCATCTAGGTTTTAAAAACGAGGAAGCGAAGCTTTTCCTTTCCCGTCTCAGATCCCTACACCGGGTGGACTATCTCGGCTCTCTCTTTCTATGTGGATGGATCTGAAGGTGAGGATGGGGAAGTGATGGAGCTGTGTGTAAGTGCATAGGTAAGACCCTGAGGGGGAAGCAGCTGCCGGTACAGGAACACGATACGTCAAATGAGATGACATCAGGTGGGGGGTTTTCCGTGGCTCTCGGAACGGAGCGGCCGGCGTGGCAGGCAGTGAGTGAGGGGGCTGCTGAGCCTCCCGTCACTCAGCTCCTCATTGGGAGCTGAGTGAGTGAGCTGGGGGAGCGGGGAGCCACTGGAAGCAAGGGGGGCCACTGGAAGCAAGGGGGGTTGGACCCGTGTGATGGAAGGCTTGGCTGCAGTCCCAGCTGCCCCACTGTGCATTGGCATGTTCCTAGGCTTGTTAGGGCAATAGGGTAGCTGCAGCGTACACGCATTTGATAACGAAAGAGAGTGAGAGACAGCGTCTTGTTTATTTGATGCAAGCACAGGAGATAGCACGGGAAATAAGACGATGCTCTTAGCACACAAGTCTAGGAATTACTGCCCTAAGTACATAAATGGACCTGTTGGGCGACTGCGATCATCTATGGACGGATTGCCTAAGTTCCTCCCCTTCCGCGCGAAAGTGAGATGCATGGCGATATCATCATGACCCTGGATAGGTAGCTTAGGGAACTGCGAACCGTACTTGGTAGGTTTGTGGGTGGTTGTTTGGCAGTAGGCACAAACGCACTTGGAAGTCACCTAATTCACTTATGTAGCCAGCATGGCTTACATACATCACCCTGGCCGCGGCATTCTCGTGTGCTTCGCCGCCGCAGTTGTGGCCGCGCGCCGGTGCCTACCAGAACCTCACGATCCCGATGGCACTATGTAGCAGCACGCAGCAGGGTGCGGTCTTCGCCATCAAGGGCGCCGACGAACGACATCTAGGTGACGGACGAACTTGATCCCGAACATCGCGCAGCAGCCGGGCCATAACTAAGTACTCAGCCGAGGTCCTGACAGACGTAGGTCGCTTGCTTACTCACGCCTTACATCGACACTCCCTTGCCCACACCCGTACTACACCACCACGCCCAGCTTGCATCAAGACGCAAAACCAAGAAGAAACCATTTCAAAGGACGGAGAAAAGCTGACAGCAGGTCACACCGGCCACCACCGCGCAGCAGTACGCGACTGTGAGGGGGACCTACAGTATCGGGTGCGACGATGCACTGCACGCCGGACGGCGGATCGACCGCATCTCGGACGGTATCTCGAACGGCATCTCGACCACGGGGTTCAGAACGGCGGCGGCGGCGCACTTCTTCGCGGACTTCCCGGCTTGGCGGCGCGGGCACGACAGCCCGTCACGGTCGGCGAGCTGCTGATGATCGGGGGGGCGTCCGTGGTGCAGAAACGGGTTCAGGTGCCCCATAAGGTCCTGGTGGTAATCGGGAGTGGGTAAATTCCGCTCTTCGCCCTCTTCCTCCAAGTTCCACCCCTCCCCATTTCATCCCAGACTGGACCAGGCATGGATGGATGGTAGTACATCTACGATTGTGGTCGACGAGAGCCAGCCCGCCCTGCTAGCCGACCACCCCAGAGCGCAACATCCCGTTCTGCGGCGGCAACTGCACGGCACCTGTGCAGCGGAGCTTCCCCGATGCAAGCGAATTCCAGGTCCGTCCTCGTCCTCGGCGCGGGCCACGGGTTTAAATCTGGTAAGTGAGCTAGCTGACTGACAACTAACCGACGATCTGGCCGGGGGCATCTCGTATCTAGCCCGTCGAGGTCGGCGGCGGAGGTTGGTTGCTAGTTTGCTAATATTAAACTGTCGCCGACGAACAGGAGCATTCGGCCCCTATGACCTACGGCGTGGTTCTCGACTTCTTCGAGAGGGATGCTACCCGATGTGCTGTCTAACCTGGTTTGGTCTTTGTTGTGGGTTGCGGACTGTTCCGTTCCGGTGGATTACTGGCTTACCCGTATGGTGGAGGCGATCTCATGCCCGGGAGGGCTAAGCGGAAATGCCCCCTAACGCGGTAAACTGTCTCCGTCTTGACATAGGACACCTGGGTCGAGGCCGTGCAACCTGAGAAGATTGCGATCGACGTACATGTATATCGCGACCGAGCGAGGGGCCGAAGCATGGTCACCGATCACGGCTTGTTGAAATCCAGTAAGGACGCCATTTCAACGCTCCATGAACAACTAGCAACCTTATATGTGAGGAGCCTGTTGTATTCCTTCCGCTGAGCATCAATACATATTGTTTAAAAACTGCAGGAAAATAACAACTCGTAAACAGGCCAAGGGGGATATCAAGGATGGTGGGATCATCGAGCTCATATGTTAATTTTCACCCTCGTCCATCTCCGCTTCCTCCTCGTCAGATTCTTCGCTAACATAGGAGTGGTCAGTGTAGTCAGAGTGGTCAGAGTCCTCCGGCCAGTTAACGACAACGGCATCCCTAAACTCCCTCAGAGCACACTCTAGGTCACTGCCTGCCCAGTTCTTCCAGTCCGGAGTGGTACCCTTAAACGTGACTGGCCATGAGCCGAAATGACTGTACGTCTGCTTTAGCGAGCGCAGAGAAATACTAGATAGATCCAGGCCAGATTTGGAGATTTTGTCGAACAGCTGAGCCCAGAGGTTAACTTTCTGCATCCTATTTGCCGGCTCCAATGTGACCTTGTGAAGGCTGATGGAACGCAATGTCGACTGGTATCTCTTGTAAAGCTCGACCAGTACGTGAAGCTTGACGATTGTAAACCCGAGGTCGATTTGGCTAAGACGCGTGAATTCGGCAGGTGGTGGTGGTCTTGGGGTAGTTGCTGCTTGAAGCGCTCGTTGGATAGGTAACGCGAGTCCCGACCAGTCCTTTGGGCCGTTGGGCCGTTTTGAGAGCCACTGCAGAAGTTCTGAAGCATGGACAGAATCATAGTGCTGAAAGTTTAGCCGCAAGTGCTCAAGGGCTGGGAGTTTCGACAGGAACTCCATCAGAGCAACGCTGTAACAGCATTGAACACCGTCGCCGATTGCAAATCTCGTAGGTGGCAACCTGTCGTCGAGATCTAAATAGAGCGCCTTAAGATTGGCTAGGACAGGTGTCAGGGTCGGCTCCAGGTGTTGAGGAATGTAGAACGCCTGGTCTGGTAGAGTTTCGTTCCTAAGGATGACTTCGAATCGTTCGGCATTGACTTTGGGGGATTTCCCGAGAGCCCTCAGGATTGTCTGAAAGACATGGCATTGATAAAGGGACTGGTAGTGGAAGCTAGTGCTGCGCGGACGGAGTCCCGTCTGCTTATAAAACGTAGGTGCGCCGTAACTACTCCATCGAGCTAAGGCGCCGTCCCTGAAACGACCATGGGCGCTATAATCCCGCACACCTACGGTCCTGACGCCGGAAAGATTCTGCAGGGCCTCGGCCAGCAGTTCAAAGTCGCGGCCGGTGCTTTTCAGAAACTGATGGCTCATGAACTCCTCCTTGAACCTGTTGAATTCGTCATATTGGCCCGTGTTCCGAGCCCTCTCATCAGACTCGGTCAGCATGTTCGTCGTTGGCCGTTCCACACTGATGATCAGATACTTCAGGCTGGGCGCCAAGCGAGACCTGGAGATGTCCACGAGAGCCTGAAGGCTAAACTCGGTGAACATGAACTGACGCTTGGAGAAGAATTCCTTGGCAAAGGAGTTGAAGAAGGATGCCTCGAGGTGCTTGCATACGAGCCGGAGCACGCCATAATCTGGAGTCGTCAGATAGGAGGATATATGAAGGAGCACCTCCAGCGGCATGGAGAGTAAACGACTGGACCTGCTCGACTGAGAATCCATCTTCACGTATGCCGCGAAGGTAGCGCGGAACATAAGCATGTGGGAGTGTACAGCGGTTGACTATCTCTTGAAGGCAAAGAGAACTCAAGGCGACGTTGGAGCTGAATTAAATAAGGAAGTTGTTGTCGTCAAGCAGAAGCTTGTACGCCCCAACTGTTTGTAAATTCACTAGGTACCTACTAGGCAGTCGCCTGTTGCCTGTTCCGGCCATGAACCGTAGTGGGGGAAAGTGGGGCAAGGGGCCTTACACAGTAGACAAGGACCCCTAAGTTACTTGGTATGTACTTGTACTTGTACCCTAATTACATAGCTTGGGTACTTAGTGCTTGCTGGAAATGTGGAATGCGACCTCTGGAAACACCACACAACAATGTTACCCGTCACTTACCTCCTCTTGCACTACCTTCGTATGCTTGAATCAGTGAGTCTTTGACATTCCTCTGGCGAGGATAGTGTTCGCAATTTCCCCAAAATCTCGATGATCTCGTAACTCAAGGCATGTCGAAGGCGTCGCATGCAGCTCGGATCCGGGAGGTGGCCAATACATGCAGGCACCAAGCTGTACGACCTTTCGACCGCCAAAAGAGTTCACAACACGTACAACGGCAGGCTATCCGAGCAAACATATAATGTAGGTATGTCAAGATGGTTGGTAAAGACCTGAAGCCGGTCGGTCCGATCACGGAACCCTGCCGACATACTATTCAACACGATCCCAGATTCCAGACAGAAATACCCAAGAACATCATCATAACCTCGCATCGTCCCCGCTTCATATCATCACTGATATCCTCATCAAACATCTTTCGCATTTCGTTCGTACTTGGTGCCGCCGACAATCGCCTCCTCGTCGACGAACATATCGCGCTGGCTTCCGCTGCTGTCGTTGTGGTCGTCGTAGGCGAGGCTGACTTCCGTGATCTCCTCGCCGACCTCCAGCCACCTGGGGCTGCACGAGGGGACCGGGGATATCTTGCACAGGATCCAGTACACCGACGAGGACACGATGAAGCCGCCAAAGAAGTTGAGCTCGTAAATGTACGTGGCGGCTATCGGGACGGTGGCGCCCACCGCGCCGGCGAAGCCCACCACGTTGATCAGGATGCCGGCGATGTAGGCCGCATACGCCCTCCAGTGTATCCCGTACGTGTAGAAGTAAGGGCCGCTCTTCCTAGCGTCGTACAACTCCTTGATTTCGAGGTAGCCCTTGCGGACAAAGTAGTAATCGCTAATCATGACGCCCGCGATCGAGCTGAGGAACACCGAGTAAGACGAGAGGTAGGTCGTGAATTGGTTCGCCGTGGTGAGCAGCTGGTAGGGGCACATCGCCAGACCGATGGCCGCACAGATATATCCACCGCGGCGAATGTTGATAAATCGAGGGAAGAGCGCCGTCATGTCGGTACCAGCCGAGATAGAGTTGGCGGCGATGTTAGTTCCGAGCTGAGCCAGGGCGAACGCGGTGGCGATAACAAAGACGCCGAATCGCGCGCCCGGCCCGCCGTCGTCGATGAACCTCTCGAGGAGGACGAGAGGGTCCCAAATCGGCTCGGTTCCCTGGTAAATGATGACCGAGCTCGAGGAGACGAAGATGCCGATGAAAGACGTGAGGGCGAATCCGACAGGGATCGTGATGAGCTGGGACCAGAGGGCGTCCCTGGGCTTGCCGGCAAAACGCGAGAAATCCGGATCGTTCACGATGAGGGTGGCGAAATTGGCGATAGAGCTCATGACGCCTCTCACGAACGCCCATCCAAGCTCGCCGCCAGACTTGGTAGCGCCTTGCCTCACGACGGGGCCAGGACCACCGGCGCGTACGAGGGACCAGATAAAGAGGGCGATGCCGGCGACGGGGACGAAATAAGCCTTGACGGTGAAAAGGTGCCGGATCTGGTGTACAGGGAACCAGATGGCCGGCAAGGAGAGGAGCCAGAAAAGGAAGAAGGAAGCAAAGTCGGCAGTGGAGGTCCCCGAGTCTCGAGAGAACGCACCATGCCCGATTGTTTCTCGGTCCTGGACGTCTCATAATTAGCTTTGCTAAGGATGCAGAGAGCACTGTCAAACATACCCAACTCGTCCATATGGAACGGATCATGAGGTATACGCAGTGTCCGCCGATGTACGCCTGGACCCCATACCAGATACAGGCTAGAACCTCATTAGCCAGAGCACATGCGAATGCATCTGCGCGCATCGAAACTAACCCATAGCGGCACGGTTAAAGACCGGCCAGAGACAACCCCATATCCCGAAAGAGGATCTGTTCACTACCGGGAATCCGATATGGTAGACAGCACCTATTCGACCCGTCAAGACGATGAAGCAACCGGCGACCGCATATCCGAGCCACACGCATATCCACGACTGCCACCACGAGAGGCCGTTGACGATCATCGAGGAGCTGATCATCCAGGTGTTGATGTTGAACGAGTCGGCGATCCAGAATCCGACAAAGTTCCAGGGGCCCCATTGGCGCCGCGCCGGCTCGACGGGTTTGAGATCATTGTTCGTCAACTGCGATCCGGGTCAGTCCCGCGCATCGCCCTATCCTGCCGTCCTCGTTCCGGCCCCGAAGCCAGTTTCCCCTTAATCGACATGTAGTCCAGGAAACGAGGAAATAGATGCATGTGAGTCTTACCATCAGCTGGGCCGTCGTTAGGCCCTCCTCGTTGTCGACCTGCAGCTTGTGCGCCACGGCGCTAAGCATAGAGCCGTGAAGCTTCTCCATAGCGTCTCGACGGGAACCTAATGCGACATAGGCTGGTTCGTGCAGTGGTAGTGCGCGACTCGTCTCGAGTAATCGTCGCGTAATAGAAAAGCGACTGGCCGTTCCCAATTCCGTCCCAGGTAAACGGGACCTCAAGCGAATGGCCCTGTCGGAATGGCGCGCCCCCTCCCCTTGCGGCTAATGAGTGAGGGGCTAGGATCACCTACGTATGTAGGTAGGGAGGCAGGCTTATCAGAGTTCGTTAGACCAGGCGACGAGCACGACCGGACTCTGCTGGTGCAAACTCTAGTCCTTGTGCCTCAATTAAGCGACGCGTGGATTGAACCGCCGACTCGAGGAAAGGGTAGTATTGACGGAAACAATGCGGGAAAACAGGGGGAGGAGGAGAGATATATATCGCTCCCCTTGCCTCGAGATAAGGGATCTACCTGTCTACCTACATAATCCGTCTTACGATCTGCAAACGTGTCCACCCCATCCAGTAATAACACCACCGCGCGGCACACAACCCTGAAGAATGTCTCGCTCATCGATCCTGCACACCCAGCACAATTGCGTAACAAGCGTAGCAACCGTATAGATAGCAAGGCAGTTAGTTGCAAGGGTCCTAATAGCTTCCCCACACTTCCCACAGCGCGATGCGACCCCAGCCAGACCGCTCGCCCTGGTACCGCGGCGCTTGGCGATCGGCCTCACCGCGCGAACCGAGAGAGTGCCGGACCCGTCGACAGGTCAGTCAGGTCCCGGGGAGTCGATATCCTACTGTATCCAGTGCCCAAACAGACACCTACTGCACTATCATGAGTGTACTGGGGAGGGTAGAAGCACAGTTCGTTCGAGACTTCGCAGCAACCAAGTCAATTTCGGCCACGCTCGCAAGGACAACTCATTCGGGGTTCTCGGGTCCTTCTACTATCTACCTACGTTACCTAGGCGAGTTAGGACAACGGGGGTGCTGCGGCGAGAAAAGAGTCGAGACAGACGTCAAGCGTCTCCACACTACCATGCCTGCAGTAGCTGACCGCGCTCAGGGCAATGCTTATCTGTGCTGGGGCACCAGGGTCCCGAAGTTGTTATTACTCGATCGAAATCATTTCTATCGAGTCAACGTCAGCGGGGACTGAACGATATCTGTATCCAGATTATTTTTCCGCACGACACACGCATGCCCCTCGTGGCGACTCCCGACCTTAGCTAAACTGCAGTAGGTAGCTCACGGGGTATGTAGCACGCGACAAGAGCTCGGATAAGCCCTATTACAAGAGCCTGTATTTACCACAACGCTACGTACTCTAGGTAGCTTAGCCTTTCATCAATCGCTTTGTCGCAGTGCTTACTTCTGCATGCAGCCCAAGTGTGTACAGATAGATCCTAACGTCAGATCGCATGCGCGTATCTACCTTGCGACGGCGAGCGGAAGAGTTCGCATCGTTCGATTCTTCCGTGGCTAGCTCGAAACTCGGCATCTTGGTACGATATGAACCCCTGCCTGGAACAACGCCGTCTTCGGCCAGGACTAAGGAGTACCTACAATACAACAGTACTTCATTTATGGCAAGTGGCATTGACAGAAGCTTCTGGGAGCGCTGTATATTGTCACGACTGGCAATTTCTGCCTTTCCAAGCAGATGTAAAAAGGCGCGAGCGCCGTTATCCGGACCTCCTCATGTACGTAGATGTTGATAGTGGGACGTTGAGCATATTACGTCTCCTCAGAATAATGAAAAACAGTCAACTAAAAATTCAGGTGGCCCACATGTACAGGCAGTAGAGTGGCAGTTGCCAAGGTAGTAAGCTCACAGATGGTGAAGTCTCGCGTCAAATTTTGGCTATATTAGTAGTTGAGGACAGTCAGTAGCTACATGATCCATGCCTTCATAGGGACCTCTTCCAGCTTTCCGGGAATTACCTTCAAAGTGTCGTGCTCCACGGAATGAAACACAGATAGGTTCTCGAACATATATCCCACTCCAGATATCGTTGATGCTATCAGAAAATGTGCATCGAACGCTGGACGTCTCCGCCAAGATGTAGCAAACATAATCGAGGCGCCGACAGTCGCAAAGATATGTGTGGTTCTTCCCGGCAAAGCTGCGTGGTGTCGAGCGTGCTAGAGTCCGATGTCCTACATCCTTACTCTTAGCAGGTATCTCAGGCGGACCTGCCTAACGTCGTAACAGATATACTCGTTGTACAGAAGGTATCCGTTTGGGATGCCTGTCGGGCCCGGCTGGACGGTCGTGTCGGGCTGTGAGTTTCGGCGGTTAGTTAATCGAAGTCAACGTCTGCGGCATTGAGACACCACTTACCATCATGACGCCCTTAAGGGATTCGTGGACGCATGCGGCATCTTTCCATTTGCTGGGACCCGTCATTCCCTTCCCCCATGTCGACCACATCCCCTTGGCCTTGGCATCCTCCCCGGCACTATAACTAGCGCCCGTTAATTCTTGCATAGGTTTGCCAAGCTCGGCCTCGCAAAGGAGCAATAAAGCATGTCCGTTAGATATGTACGGTACACAGTAATTGGCAGACTAAACGGGGTTAGCACTGATTAGTCCAGTTAAAGGCGGAAACAGTTCGAAAAGGGGCAAGAAATGCTGGCGATAGGAAACCCACCTTGGAAGACATGTCGGCAAGATATATACCTAAACCGCGGGTTTAGCTTCGAGCCTCCGGAAATAGCCGCAAAAATGAGAGCCTACCTTTGCCGAACATATATCCCGTCGCTGGAGCCTCAGGCGGCGCAATTCGCAGACCCTGGCTCAGTATACCGCCGAAGTTGGTGCAGCGGGAGCCGTGCCACAACAGACGGCGATCTCGAGGCGGTCCGGAGAATCCGCTCTTCTCAAAGCGGTCATGTTCTCCCTGCCGCTCGATGCGGAAAATCTGCGCAATTTGGTAGTTGGCCGAATGAGTAGCTCCCCGAGTGTTCATGAGGTAATCTTTCAGCTCCCGGAACTCGTCGCTGGTATTGCTCAATGGAGTCATCTCATTCATTCCCAGGCCTTGGAACTGGCGATCAAGCACGTTGATCCTCTCAACATCCTTCTTGTCAGATTTCATCAGCAAAGATGCATCCTTCATGTCTCCCAAGCTCTCCAGAAGCTCTATTTCTTTCTTGAGCATGGTCTGATCGCGGATGACAGGGGGCCGGTTGCGACCGAATGAGTGAGGAATGATGGTATAGAACAAGTTGGATAACTGTTCTGCGGCTTGAGGAAACTGAGTCTGGTACTTAGATTGCGCGAGAGTCGGATCGTCCAGCAGGGCGGAGAGGTCCTTCAGGGCTTGAAATCCGCGAGTGATGGTGGTCTTGCTGAGCTTGCCGAGAGGAAGTTTATCGGAGTCATAGTTCAGCTGGGCCATGGTAGCAGCGAAATATTGCTGATTGAAGATCAGCTCCATCAATTCCTGAGTAGCTTTAGGCAGCTTGGATACGGGTTCCTCCTCATCCGGTTCGCCCTTGACACCATTGGTGCCTGCGTCATGATCTTCGTCTCCCGAGTCTGGCTCGTAGCTTCTCTCGATGAAAGCATACTTGCCAGGCTTAGGGGGTTGGCCACGGTCGGCCCAAGCCAATCCGCTTTTGGACTTGAACTTACTGTCAAACTCTCGTAGGGCAGTCTGCAGTGAGCCGTCGCCGAGGGCCTTCGACTGGCCATACTCTCCAACACGACCCCATCTGGTCCATGTGTGATATTGACCGGACACGGATCGAAGCAATTGAAGGCGGTAGAATTTGTTATTGTTGTTCGATGCGTTCGTCTGGTTCAACGACGCATCATAGATGAGACCGTCGTCACTGATGTAGACCTCATAGTTGACCAACTCTCTGTTAGCACCTTCGTCGACCGGAATTCTGACGTCGAACGACTTGGCAATCTGGCCTTCGGCGACTCTGGCTTCCTTGGGATCTTTTGCCTCGTGCCCTTCTGAAACAGGCTTGCTCATCTTTTGCGGTTTCGAGTCAACATCATCGCCATCTTCCACCGGTGTCTGCGTTCTCTTTCTCTTTCGAGAACTGCTCGCTTTAGGAAGTGCAGAGGGCGGAGCTGCAGGTGCTTCCAAGCCATAGTTGTTCTCGTCCACCCGAGTCATCTTGCCCAGACACTCCTCAAGCCATTGGAAAGTGACAATGGGCACATCGTTGGATTTGGCAGACTTGACCTTGGCTGAGAGATTATTGTAGTGAGCTTCAGTGGTGACAAGGTGGGTCGTAGAAGCCGTGACCGATTTAGCCAGAGTCGCACCGAGCGGCAGGATGAAGTCCTTTTCAATGGATGCTTGTGTGCGACCAGGAATTGTGCCACTCAGGGCAATAACACAGCCGTCCAAAGGGGGTGGTGGTGGAGATGGGGGTTGTGCAGCTGCCGCCGCGCTCGTCTTCTCAGTTCTAGGTGACATAGTGACCTGCTGTTGTTGTGTAAGGGGTTAGAGCTGAGCAGACGATGCGGTGGGTCAAGGTGCCCTTGCAATATGTAGTGAGATGTCTAAATCAACTTAAAGAGCTCCCAGAGGCAGTGTTGCGTGGCCACCGGAAGGGTCAATTGATGTGAAAAGGATCCCGACTTTTGAAATGAAGGTAAAAGATGAGATCGGGAAGTAAAGAACAATCCTTTATTTTAAAATTTAAAATTTGACTTTGGATTGGTTTCCAATTAGACTCCAGGCAACTATGCCGTCTCCCTGAGCCAGGGACGATGAACGAGGGATGCTAATACAGGCAGCGGCGCGACCCCACCTCGTTGGTGTCTACACCAGTGCCGTCATTGCTTAGTTATTCCCTACCTTAGGATAAGGTTGGCGACAAATTCCGTTGGCGACAGATTCCATCGGCAGCAGACATCCGACCGATGCCTGCAGAAGCTCGAAATTACCGAGCGAGTGATTACTCGTGATCTTTCATGTCTCAAGTGCATAGCTACTGCTGTCTTTGTTTCAGCCTGTTCATATGAGATCATACCTGGCCATTGGGGATAGCGCAAGGAAGCACGGACTCCTGTCAGCTTACGGCACTTCCCGTTCCATCCGAACCCGTGCTAACTATCAATTTCGGTCGTTGTGAACGGCGCCATTAAGATATGTCGAATAGCTTCTCGAGTACTAGGCGAGCTAGGTTCCTTGCAAGCATTTTCAGGTGTCATAACCTCATTCTACCTACGATTTCTGACTCGGAAAAATGTAGTTAGAGAATAACACGTCTGTTGGTGACTTTTGGATGTGCCATAGAAGGACCATTGAGCTAATAGGACATGTCTACTAGGTAGTGTTATCTTCTTGATTAGACACATGCTATGGGGCTGGACGGAAGAGACAGCTCACAAAGTGCATGATGGATATAGCCTCTGCAGTCTAAGACAATAATTTGCTCGGTTCGTGCTCCGCTCAAGCCCAGATGGTTGTTAGTCTGTCAAAGGTGCCCTTCTTGATTAGATTAATACTTAGCTACTTAGTAACCGAGGTAGCGGTTCCATGACTTCCTCCGGGATATATACCGTATAGAAGAATGGGAATGGAGGCGATATTGCATTTGTCCTGCTGTATGTGGTCGAAACCTTCGGTCTGTTCAATGCCTCAATTTCAATATGCGTAATTACTCTTTTGCCATTCTCATTGGCAAGCAGGCAGGACTCGTCGATCTGCCATTAGCACCTCCCCATCCTCTTAAACTCTAAATTGATACCTAAGTAGGCTTTTAAGCAGTGAATGTACCGAATATAGCTTCCAAACAACGGACGCCCGAATCTAATGGCGACAAAGGACAAGGGGAGAGGTGGCAACGCAGGCCAAAGGCAGAAATCACTTGGGGTATATATGTTTCAATGATGAAATCATCACTGCAGCCTGACCTTTAGATAGACAACGCTGATCGAAGCCTAGGGCATCTATCGAATACTATCAAGCTGGGGAAGGAAAGAGCCTTTGAACGGTTCTCGAAAGGAAGTCCGCCCCATACACGCAGAAAATGTATGGGATATGGCGAACCCCTGACACATTTATGTTCCTGGGCAGGCACTGACCGATGATGGTTGAGGCACCTCTGGCCAGCTAAGTATATCTCATCGCTACCATTCCCATATTCCGACCGGAAAATTTTTTTTCTTAAAAAGCCCGCATAATAAGAAGTCTTTTATTGTTTGTCATTCAGTAACAAAATAGTATGCATCGGTTAAGTTTGTTATCTGATTCTCATAATTCAGCTACTGAATATAAAGGAGGCTCAGTTATTTATTTTGGCCAAAGCCTGCCCCTTTAAATTCCTAGGTCAGGGCCGAACCCGTAACACGCAGCGTTTATATTACACTGGTACTGGACGTTGAGAAAATTGGAGCATAGAACTGGGCATATGGCTTCATTTGAGGCTGAACTGTTAGCTAAAAAAACCTGAACGGTCCCCCGGAAAAGGAGATAAAGAACCCAATATCAGGGACGAACTCTTAGCCAGCATGAGTATGTCGACGAGGATGAGGGTGTTTCACTCACTTAATCTAAGAACGGCCGTTCGATAATCTCTCCCTTATGGTCTGGTTAAAGAGATATAACAGCCCCAGCGATTAGCGGTAAGGTTTATCAATCACCACTGCAGCCCGGTGTATCACAGTTGGTAGACGTCTGGCTCAGCAAGCAAGTGCCGCCTTATAATACGGGAACTAGGTACGTGAATGTGTTTGCCCTAGAATTCCTTATTCTGGGGCCATCCGGATACGGATAATAAATGCTGTCAACATAAATGTGAGCATACACGTTGAGCTGTGGAAATTCTTCTTGTAGTTGTTTCATTATGAGAACATTAGTCAGCTGGGTTGTAGACTGGAGCAGTAGGCCAAGGACAGTGTAAGTGCAGAGCACAGTTCCACGGGCTACCCCTTCATCTCTGCTCATATACCGGATATCGCTGGGGCTGGTTTCTAACTCCATAGCATGAGGGGCGCAGGGCCAGTTCTTGATCGCCCTTCTCTCGATCCATGTTCGATACTGAGCCACGTGTGCCCCTAGTCGGCCAGAGGGGTCCTATAGCCTTACCTCCTCACAACTTTCGCGTCCTTAGCCATGAAGAAGGTTGTCTCAGAAAACAGGGATCCTCATCTGAAAAAGTAGGAACACAGACTTGCAAGCCACGCGGACCTTCCAATTGCACAAAGGGCGGTAAGGGGGAGGATGCCGTAATCTGCCCTGATGAGCATCACAGGGCGCAGTACCCTTTCCGCGGTGAATCATCCACGATACCATACCTCTCGGCAAACGGCTAGGCAGAGGACTCTAGAGCCCTACCGCTGGGAGCCCATGCATCTACATATATACGAATAACCTCAGGTAAATGGGTTGATTCACTCTTTACTTTGGCGATGGAAGCCGACTACACCAAATGGTCCGATCTTTCGATAACTCCTGGCGGTGAAGGCTTATGGTATATTTGAATGAATTATTATGGGTCAGCTGGCTGTTCAGCATAGCATGGCATCGTATCCTACAACTATATAGTAATGCTTTTTTAACCTCCAAAATCCACCCCTTTCCAACTTCTCAGAAAGCCAACAAGACACAACTTACGTAGGCCGGTATTCCACCCAACATCAATCCATCTGCAAGAATGTCTTCCTCAACGAACATCGACACCCCTTCCGAGGCCGGACAGGCGCCCCCTGGGTCATCTATCTTTCCCGTCCTTACTCCCTATTACGTAGGGCTACTGGCGGCTCTCAAGTCACTGATGGACATAATCGCACGCAACAAATACTGCGATGCGGCCGACGTCAAAGAGATAAAGGAAAGCCTCGGGATCTTCGCAGAGAAGCAGTACCTGCCGCGAGGGCTGCTGAGACGGCTGCACGACGTCCTCGGCGTCCTGGTCTCCGTGATCCCGGCGAATACCGCCAAGTGGAACGCGGAGGCCGAGAAGCTCCCGGGGTTCGCGCGGCAGTACGACAGCCTGCGCTATAATGCGCACGTGGCGTATATGGAGCCCTGGAAGGAGTCGATCAGGGCCGTCATCCCCCTCCTGGCTCTGGCATGCGACACCTACGGCCACTTGAATGAATTCGAGAGCGGCTCAGGTAATCAAAGCAAAACAAATCTCCCGAGCTTGTTCCTTAGCCCGACCCGACCGCCCGCCTTGCTAGACTTTGTCTTGTCGGGGGTTGTGAGGAATTTCAAGACTCCCGAGACACGTTCTGATGACAGACAAACTCCCCTACCCCCCGAGTACTGCCGTGAACACTTACCGTAATACTGACTCGGCCCATCGACCACAGCTGCCCCCGGCTATGAACCGCAGGCCGAATGGTTCCACGGAAGATGGAAGCACCACGAGGCCACCTTCATAAAGCTCAGAGCAGAGGTCGGTTTGCTTGCAGAGGTGAAGACTTTCAACGACTGTAGGGAGGCGCTGGGGGTCCGAGGGTAAAGCGTTGAGGGCTGTTATTAAGCGGGTCCGCGCGCGGCGAACTCGAGAAATTAGGGATATTGGCATTTTGCTTTCTCATTGTTTTTGGGGAGTGGGCAGGTGGGTGGTAGCGAGGCGTTGCTGGATCATATTGTAAATGATGCATTAGGCTTTCCCGCCTTCCTGGAGAGCGGGACGTATTCGTTGCTTTTACCCACCCCCAAGGGCCTGGGAACCAGGTTACGGTATACGATACCCGTCATTCGATACGTGCATTGATCCTGGCCAACAGTTGTTGTGTGATAGTGACGTTGCCGTACTCTGGCATCTGACAGTCTGTAGGTAAGTAGCGGGTTTGGTACATTTTGCTGCGTGGGGTTTTGTGACGGGAGCCTCTAGGAATATTTGAATTGTCGAAGCTAAATTAAAAAAAAGGGGGGATTGGTTTACTACCAGGTGGGGAAGAGTACTCGGGGTCATCGACAAAAAGCCAATCTAATGGCCCTGTGAGAGCTTATAGCCGTTCCGCCAAAATCTCAAGAAGAGGTTCTGCGAAGACGCTGCCCTCGGAATTGGGATTGAAGTAGCGAAGCGAACTCAATCCATTGGCTACTTCGAGGAGGGGGTAAGTTAAAAAAAAAAATTTAAAAAAAAATTTTAAAAAAAATTCGACCTGAGACCTTGAATTAAGGTGAAGATGGTCACAGAGAAAACCAACCAACGTGTTATACCAAAGCCAAAGAGCTTAAAGAAGGCAGATATCCTGCCCGAGCTGCTCACTTTATATACGGATTCCTCCAGCATTTAATAAACACAACTGACCGTCTGTATCTACACAAGCTGACACTATAAAGCCCACAAGCCCGTCTTTAAATAACGCTAGGTTGCTCTAAACCTTCCATCTAGTTGGGTATGCCGTATGAATAACGCCCTTACCCCATCGCGAATGTCAATGCACCCAGACCCCTTCGCATGAACTCGTAATTTCACTGGACGCCGTTCAAATGCAATTCTTTCCGGCATAGACACTGGGGTGATGCAGCTTAGCCAGACTAAACCAAAAAATAAATAAATGGCTTCCACCGAAACAATCGCACAGAATTCATACCGATGACCAACCTACAAAGTAGGCTAAGGTAAGCATGGGAATTGGCAACCTAAGTTGCCCCCGTGTAGGCCAATAGGGTCGATAAGACGTGTGGTGAAATTCATCGTTGACCTTGATTCAACCGCTTCTTCCGTTCTTCCTTCTGTCGCCTCAGCTTCTCCTCCAGCTCCTTCTCCCGCTTATCTTCCTGGATGGCCTCCTTCGTAGCGCGGGCCTCCTCTTCGTCGATATCGGATAAACCAGCTTCCATATCGCTGGACGCATCGGAGTCATACCCATAGCTATAGCCAGGGCCGCGGGGGTCCGGTTCATCTTCATCGTCATATTCGATGAAGTCGTCCAAGTCTTCGTCGTAGTCCTCTTCCCGACTCCGGCGGCTTGACTTCGGGGGGCCGAGAAGCCCGCCAGCACGTGAGGAGGCCTGGGGCTTACCATTGCGAGCCGAGGACTTACTTGAAGATGCACCTGGCTTAGGCCTCGCGGTTCCGGTATAGCCCGTCGTCGCCGTAGCCGACTTCTTCACTTTCTTCTCCTGAACATCTCCACCGGAAGAGCCTGGCCTTTGTTTGCCCGCTTGCTTGCCATCCTTACCGACGCCGTTTCTCTGCGCGTTCGCTGCCTGACCCGCCGGGCGTGTAGCATCACGAGACGGCATGGTTGTCGGTCTGGCATTACCCAGATAGGGTTTTCCTGTTGGCGTCTTGGCTCCCGGCTTCGCTGGCTCTCGGTCCTTCTTAACCACCGGCTTTTCGATTGCCTTGTGTTGAATAACACCGACTTTCCCCATGACTTGCTGGGCTTTTGCGCCGCGTGCCATGATCTCCGCAAAAGAGCCCTTTTTCGGCGCCTTCCCCGGATCCGAGGCCGTGGGAGTAGTTGGTGACGGTTTCGCCGGAGGCATCTTGGGTGCTGATAATGAGGGCGGGTTGAGCTTGGGTCGACTTGCGACATCCGAAGCCGGTTTCCGCTGAGCAGAGCTCGAAGCTGAACTAGGCGCAGGCCTTCCGTTTACGATGGACCCTGGTGTATGTTGACCGTTCGTAGCGGTTAGCTTCGAGGTGCGGCCGTTCGTAGAAGGCGAACTCGTTTGGTGAGGCTGGGGTGAACGTCTTCTCGCGGAGGTTCCTGTATATGCAGTCTTCGCTGCTGTACGTGAATCTGAGCGAGAGAGCCCTATGGCGCTTCCTTGTAAATCACGAGTGACCTTACTTGTCGAGACATCAGTATGACGGGCCTTGGCAACTTTGGTGGAATCCCCATTTAGGTCATCGGCTTTGCGCTTGATACCGGATGGTGGTGGAGTCTTTGCGACGGCAGACGGCCTCTCGCCAGAGATCTCGGCTAGGAGATCGCCAATCTGTGCAGGTTACCTGTGAGTTAGCGCCTTTGATTTCTGGCCTCACGGTGAAACGGGGGTTCTGCCGTTGCATACCGGCATGTTGATTCTATTTGCGACACTTCACACGACTGTACTGGACTTGGTTTGCGGGTTTTTGTCGCCGTCAGAGGAAGTGTCGTTTGCCTCAGGCGTCATATATTTGTGGGCTGTGTCATGCCCTGTTGCCGTACGATGATGGTTCCGTAAGTCGGAGGACACGCGACCTTTGTGATGGACTAAAGGGGGCTACGGATGGGAAATTAGATGCTGCATTTAAGTACCGATTCGATGATGTTTCGAGAGAAGCGTTGGCGACTACGGATGCGGTGGGGAAAAAAGTCGAGATTGGGGGAGGCAGACAGGACAAAGGACACGAATGTTAAAGGTAGGAAAAGTTATCGCCTGTCTGCTGGGATGATGAAATAAGTATAAATGGATATTGGCTGGGCTGGCCTCAACTGGACGGATCCAACCAACGAACGATAAGAAAGGCTGTTCACTGCCACTTAAATAAAATATGGAGAATATTCCGGTTCGATTGCTCTCCCCCCCCCTGTACTAGCATATACGGTCCATAAGCCAGCCATAGCGACAAGAATACGGACTGTACTGTAGCTATCAAGGTACAGTAACTGCAAGACTACTGTTCTGGCTTATATGATCTAGGTACATACCTACCTAGTAGATACGACTGTCAAATTGGACGATTCCCTTTTTCCTGGAGGGACTCATGTTTGACGGGGGAATGCGTACCTAGGTAGAGTCTTTGCATGCTTCCTTCGGCGCAAATAAATCGCTTCTTGTACTTATTGTACTGCGTACCTGGTATAGACTGTGGCTCCTCGACGGCACTTTGGGCGATTTCATTCGCTGGGAACGGTTTCCAGCCTCACAAGCCACAACCGCAGAGCACTGCATAAAAGTTTATGGCGGAATCACATGGATTATTCTGTGATTGGACCTCCGAGCCAAGGTTATTCTGTGAGGCAGATTACCTAATAGATTAGCTAAATACTACCAGAATGACATTGACCCAATTCCGAGTCATCCGCCAGCTCCAGTTTGCCTAGCCTTGCTCGGTATCTAAGTACCTACCACATGCTACCTTTGGGCACTTCCCCGGGTGGGAGCCCGAGACCCTAATTAAGAGGTCACGTGACCGTTTAGGCGCCCACAAGCCTTCGTTAGTGCACGAATTCCTTCAGCAATCTTTATTTTACTGAATTGGTCAATTCGTGAGAAATTCCAACTTCACAACTCAATTTCGACCTTCGTCACCCCGGATCAAATCTTCCACAGAACACCGAAGACTCAGTCTCCGCCCAGGATTGCGGTTAAATCGATTGAACTCTCGTGTTCTTAGCATTCCCGTTTCTTGTAAGTCCTACCATATTTGTGCACATAGATAATTGTGCACCCACCTCTGCGGGGAACTTTGGGAAATTGGAGTTGAAGGCTGACCAAGAATTTCTTGTGGTTAGAAACCATCAAAATGAAGCATCTCGCAGCTTACCTCCTCCTCGGCCTTGGTGGAAACACCTCGCCTTCCGCCTCCGACATAAAGGGGGTCCTCGAGTCCGTCGGTATCGAAGCTGATGACGAGCGTCTCGAGAAGCTCATCTCTGAGCTCGAGGGCAAGGACATTAACGAGGTACGATAATGACAAGACGATATTAATGCGTCATGAGGAAGGTCACAACTAACGGCTAATATAGCTGATCTCCGAGGGTTCGTCCAAGCTTGCTTCCGTTCCCAGCGGTGGTGCTGGTGGCGCTGCTGCTGGTGGTGCCGCCGCTGGCGGTGGTGGTGCCGCCGAGGCTCCCAAGGAGGAGGAGAAGAAGGAGGAGGGTATGTTGGCCGAGTTCTCCCCACGAACCTATGCGATATGTGCTAACGATCAATCACAGAGGCCGAGGAGTCCGACGAGGATATGGGCTTCGGTCTGTTCGACTAGACGAACCCCCACATATCCAACAAAAGGGAATTGTGCGATCTCGAGGTTGCTACAGGGAAGTGGTTTACGACGGTCTTGCACTGGATTTGGCGCAGGATGGTCTGCAGATACCCAATATAAAAGGGAACTGGATGCGACAGTAGAACAAACCTTTAAGCTACTAGGTATTTCAAGGCAAATATCAACCTGCTTCCTCGAGACTCCAAATTGTCTATTCTCATGAACTTGCACATGTGATTGTCTACCTAGATAGCGCTACTGGTCGCCTCGGCTTGTAATATGTTAGTGTCTTGGGTCTGCTTTGAAGGGCAGTTCTAATTCCTGGATGGAGGGGCACTACGGGAACAGTTTGAATGCGACCAACTTTTGTGTGGGCCTGAAACTTGCACGCTAGGTTGATTATGCAAATTCATAACGTTATGCACATCTCTAATCGAACCCACCCTATCCTACCCAGTGAAATTGATGTTTACGTATGCGTTGCCCTGACAACGGCCCCTAGAAAGCATGGATTCCATTTTAAGTGCGGATTCCAACGATCTCCTCCCACTTTCGTAGACGCAGGAACGCGAGGAGTTCTTTGCATTACGTGCCCCAATTTTGTGATATTGCACCAAAACTACGGATTTTGGATCATGGACCTCATTGACACGTAAAAATATAGTTACAATCGACAATAGACAATCCTAATCGTCCTCGCCATCATTCCTTATCACTTGGATTTCGGCATATAAAACAATAACAGAGAGAATTCTCAATGGCGACGGTGTCACCTACTCCAATGAGCTCGAGTCACCACTCGGCGCCCACAAGGAAGCCGTCGCTCAGGTCTGGACTGCGGAGAGTACCCTCCAGGCCGCAAATCAACCGCGCCGAATCGAATCCAGCTCCCGCAGGCCACGCGTCAAAATCACAATACTCGGCTAACGACAGCTCTGATGATGAGATCCCTGTGCCTATGAAGCTCAGCGCTCTCACCAAGGCACTTCTCAACGATGACGGATCAGAAAAGGAGAGAGAAAGTGGCCGGATTCGGACGCGTGCCCAGAGCCACAAGCCCCCGTCGCCCGTCCAGGCGGCGCAGGAGAAGCCTGTCAAGAGGCGTAGCGCAATAAGCGCGTCGGTCGCCTCAAGTGGTGAGGAGCGCAGGCAGACCCGGGCTAGTAGCGCGCAGTTGTCCTCAAGACCGACCTCGCCCGTCAGGAGCCAGCCTAGTAGGGAGAACAGCCCTGTCAGAAAACGAGTGGTGCGGTTGAGCGCATCCTCTGGTGCGGCGGGGGCAGCCGCCGCGGCCGCGCAGTTGAAACCCGCAAAGAGAAGATCGACATCGTTATCAGCTTCGCAGAGGGGTAATCGTCCACCAAGTCGGGACGGTACCGCGGAGGAAAGGGCGAGTGCACCGGAGCTCATTGACAAGGACAGGGATGTCAATACGCCGGCGCAGCAAGGCCGAGTCGTAAGGATCGCCGTGGGATCTTCGGGAAATAGGAACCGCTCGAATGGTTCCTCGGTGGCTTCTTCCATGAAGACAGATTCAGCCTCGCACCGTTCCCATGTCTCTCAGCCAGAGGAGAACGATGCGCCAGAAGAGCCTCAGACCGTCGCCCGGGAAAGATCTGCCTTGAACCTGGGCAGCGTGTCCCGGCTCGCCTCGAGGAGTCGGGCCGAGGAGAACCCGGGAATGCAGAGTTCGATGCGGGTCAGGAGAGTCAGTAAGGTTCCCGGCAGCTTCCTCAGCGGCCCAGCTCGCCGAGGTCGGAGGAGACAGAGCGAAGAAGATGCAGAAAACGAGGGGGAGCCTTTACAATCTAGCAACGAACCAGATGTGCACCAGCATCAGGATCTTATCGATCTCGAGCGGGCGGACAATGCGGCTTCCTCATATTATGCGCCCGACCGTCTCTCGTCAGGGAGTCCCGTCAGTGCTAAGAACTCTGCGAGGGCACTCCATAACAAGGATAGCTCCGTTTTGGATAGGAGGCCAGGAATCGAATCGAAGAGGACTTTTTTTGACCACGACGAGATCCCAATCCCGCATTACAGAATTCCCCCGCCCCGATCTGATATGCCGTCTAGGCAAGACCAGGAAAACGAGGCACCCCCCACTTTCAGGAGAAGCAAAGTACCAGCGGGCACGTTCCTGGAAAAAGACCTCGCTAAGGCTTCGGCTCGTCCTGCAGCCGCTGACGTCGGTGCAATACGGCCCTCTTCTCCCAACCCCGATCGCAAGGCACTAGCTGCAATCAACCACAACACGCCTCGTCGAGCAGCACCAGCACCCCCGCCGAAGATGTCAATCCTAGACGCAGCAACGTCAAACGCCGGCGCGGCCACGACGACGCAGGCCAGGAGACGGAACTATATGAAGGTCAACGGGAAATGCTACACGAGGCTGGACTCGCTCGGGCGAGGTGGTAGCGGAAAGGTGTACCGAGTGGCGGCAGACAACGGCAAGATGTTCGCTCTGAAGCGTGTGTCGATCGAGAACGCGGACGAGAACACCGTCAAGGGCTACAAGGGCGAAATCGACTTGTTGAAAAAGCTCAACAACGTCGACCGAGTCATCAACCTATTCGACTACGAGATGAACGAAGAGAAGCAGGTTCTCAGCCTGGTAAGTCGACGTCGCCCACTATGTTCTATTCCCCGCCCCGCCTCCCCCTTTGGGACGGTTCGTTAACACATGTGACGTAGCTCATGGAAATGGGCGAGATGGATCTTAACACGCTCCTCCGCTGTCGCCTCTCCAATGAGAACGCCAAGTTTGACCCCGTGTTCGTGCGCTTCTACTGGCAGGAGATGCTCGAGTGCCTCGCGGCAGTGCATGCGTACGACATCGTGCACTCGGACCTGAAGCCGGCCAACTTCGTGCTCGTGCAGGGGCGGCTCAAGCTCATCGACTTCGGCATCGCCAACGCGATCCAGACGGACGAGACGGTCAACGTGCACCGCGAGACGCAGATCGGCACGCCCAACTACATGAGCCCGGAGAGCCTCATCGACTTCAACGCGGCCGCGGAGCGCAACCAGCCCCAACGGATGCACGGCGGGCGGCCGAAGCTCATGAAGCTCGGCAAGCCCAGCGACATCTGGAGCCTCGGCTGCATCCTGTACCAGATGGTGTACGGCACGCCGCCGTTCGGCCACATCGCGAACCAGATGGCGCGCTGCCACGCCATCATCAACTGGGGGTACGAGATCGAGTACCGCGACCGCGGCGTCGGCGACGTGCCCGTGCCGCCCTCGCTGCTGCGTACCATGCGCCGCTGCCTCGCCCGCGACCAGCACCTGCGCCCCACGTGCGCCGAGCTGCTGAGCCCCTCGGACCCCTTCCTCTACCCCGCCGAGCTCCCCGACGGCGCCCTCCCCTTCACCGAGGAGCTGCTCGGCCGCATCATCCACAGCGTCGTCGCCCGCTGCCGCGAGCGCATGCCCTCCGACACCGAGGCCCTCGGCGCCTGGCCCCACGCCTACTGGGCCGGCGTAGCCAAGGCCGTCGGTCGAGGGGACGTGCGGCCGTCCGCGGAGGGGAGGTAGTTGTCGGTCGTGGACGGGGCTACGCATAGCATAGCCTGGTTACGGTGCTATAACAGGCAGAAACGGTGATGAACTGGGATGAGCATGATTAAAACGGATGGGGGTTCGAAACGTGGTGTTGGGATTACTATTGTTGGTTTGAGACGTTCATCGGCGTATGGAGGGCGTCCGGATTCTGACCACCTACCGGGAAGGGGCAAAAAGCAACTGGCAGGGGGCACTATTACTATTCTTCGTTTTTGCCGGACTTGTGTCATTCATAGCCACGGCGTTCCGGTTCTTCGGCGGGGCCCCTCCCGGGGGAGGAGGGGCCCTATTTTTGGTATAGAGACTCAACGGCAGGAAGAAACCCAGCCAGTGTTTGATGACGAGAGCTTGTTTAGCGCGTTTTTGCTCATTTGATACCTTTTCCGTAATACGATTATGATCGTTCTTTAGTGCATTGGCCCTCATTTTGTGATGACTTCTTTTTTGGTGTTTGAACATATAGTACATGGTTCCGGTTCTATGGTAAGCCGGTCACCGGCTGGTTCGACCTGCTTTCCCCCTGATTTGTACAGCTGACGACTGCAATGCATCCTCTTCGTGCACGCCGTATTTTGAGCGTGACCCGAGGGAATAGTACATTTCCTCCTTGGCCCTCACATGGCCATCTCAACGACATTAATCCCTCAAGCAAATGTCCTTCCCCACCCTCCTCCGCTACGGTCTCCAGTAACCTCATGCAAGAGCCCCATAGTCGCACCCAGCGGGGCCGTCGCGTTTCACGGCTCGAGGATCTTGAGCTCGCTGATGCGCAGGACGGTGTACTTGTGCTTGCTCGTGACGCGCTGGGCGCGGCGGTTGCGGCGCTTTGTCTTGACCTTGACGCGCAGCGGCTCGGACTCGGTGCCGAGGACGACGGCGCGGCACTCGAAGAGGGAGTCGTCGATCCACGGCGCCCCCTTGAGCGTGTAGTCGCGCGACCCCAGCACCGACGCCCGGTCCAGCCGCAGCACGTCCCCCGGCAGCACCCCCGGCATCCGGAACGGCAGCCGCACCTGGTCCCCCGGCGTCACGAGGTACGGGAACCCGTGGATGTGCGCCGTGATGTAGTGCCCCGGCTGCGCCCGCAGCAGCGGCAGCAGCTCCTTCACCGAGGCGTCCGACGCCGCTGTCGCCTCCCTCCTGGCGGGTGCTGGTGGGGCGGAGTTGGGGCTGGGGTTCGACGGTGGTGCTGTTGTAGGCGGTATGCTGGTTTGGGTGGGCGCCGCGCCGGTGGGTGGTGTTGCGGGGTCGATGTTCTGCGTCGTTGTCGCTAGAGTGCGTGCTGGCGTTGGCGCTGCTGTTGCTGCTCGGATGGGCAGTAGGAATGGAGGCGGCAGGCGGGTGATAGGGGTTCGAAGCTCCAGGACGGAGCGCAGGAGGGAGCGGCTCATCTTGGACGTATGTGTAGCCTTGTATAGACCGTCAAGTGACTGTGACGTTCGAATTTGTAGCCACCAACTCAACAGCGAGGCTGGTTTGAAGCTGCAAATCACCGACTTGAGAAAATGGCTTGCGATGCCCGTCTTTAAAGTGGGGACCATATCGAGAGGTACAAGGGTACTTCCTTTATGTAAGGTACCTGGGTCTCACCTGGGCAACAGTTTACTATGTAGAAGAGTGTGGCTGGTGGTGGATGGAGATACTTGAGGCGCGCAGCTGATAACGAAGTTTCTTGATGCTTTGGCGCTGATAAGAAAATGTTCAAGGGAAACCCGCCACTTTCTTCATTCAGTCGATTCGAGTAGCTAACTAGCTATACGCAACTACTACTCGAAGTAGACCACATTTTCCGAATAGTCCAAAGTCCCTCTCGAGGGCGTAAATTTCCAGAATGGTACGGCGCGAAACTACCTCCTGCATATCTACCAAGAGATTCCGCTGACCAATTCCCAGCCTCAAAATGAGTACATGGAAAGATGGAGGAAACTCCACGGAAGAAGACTCGGTTAGCGGCTGAAATCCCAAAACACTCTCGAGACTTCGTCTCATATTCGCGCAATTACTGATTCCGTTTTCCCTTCAAATAGATCACGAAGAGCGTGTACGCAAGCGCGAGGCCAGAGCTGGCCACAAGGCCTCCGAGGATGCGAAGGAACTTCGTGGGTTGCGCGCCAAGCTGAAGCAGCAGCAGCGACGGAAGGAGAAGATCCAGATGAAGAAGCAGATCAAGGCCCACGAGGAGAGGAACGTGAAATCCGCCACCGACAAGGACCCCTCTACGCCCGTGCCCAGCTACCTCCTGGACCGCTCCAACCCGACCCAAGCCAAGGCCCTCAGCAGCTCCATCAAGAACAAGCGCGCCGACAAGGCTGCTCGGTTCTCTGTTCCCCTGCCCAAGGTGATTATCCCCTCGACTCGTGAATCTTGGATCATGGGCCGTGTCGAGGATGAGTTGCTAACCTACATTCTGTAGGTCCGAGGCATCAGCGAGGAAGAGATGTTTAAGGTGGTCAACACCGGCAAGAGGAAAAACAAGAGCTGGAAGCGCATGGTCACTAAGTAAGCCCTTATCCAGCCAAGTTACTCAGATGGTGCGGCTACTGACTCTACATGCTACAGGCCTACGTTTGTTGGTCCCGACTTCACTCGGTAAGCATAGAAGCTACCCTTGGCGATTGGCGAATTCAATCTCAACTGACACCGCATGTGAAGACGCCCCGTAAAGTACGAAAGATTCATACGACCTATGGGTTTGAGATATAAAAAGGCCAATGTGACGTGAGTCCCCCAAGACTTAGATCGTCGCTATCTATACGCTGTGCTGATCAGATCTCGTAGCCACCCAGAACTTGGTGTGACAATACAGCTACCTATTCTGGGCGTTAAGAAGTGAGTTGCCTTCGAAGCATTCCGTGTCCATTTTCATTCCATTTGGTGGGCACGGAGTCTATAGGTGTACCAGAAAGTCTTGACTCCCTGAAGATAAGCCCCCAACACACACATACACACAACCCCTTGACCTACCGGATTATCAATAAAGATGGTGACTGACCTGAGATGCTGCAGAAACCCTCAGAACCCTCTCTACACCCAGCTTGGTGTCCTGTCTAAGGGAACTATCCTTGTAAGCACGCCCCGTTGTTCTGACTCCTCTCGTTTAGCTGCTTTGAGTACCGTCTCTTCAGAAGGGACTATTTCTCGAGTGTCTCCTGGGAGAAGGCTTCAACCACTTTTCAGTGGCTGCGCTTCATAGTGAATGATTGCTAACGGTATTGCAGGAGGTGAATGTAAGTAACTTCTAGACGACTGCCTGCCTATTGATCCTAGTATCCGCATTTCCCGCTTTTGAGATTATTCGGAGACTTTTCGAGGATTGAAGGAAACCGCTAGCCCTCCTAACTCGCAAATCAGCCACAAGAGCGAAAACTGACAACGAGTCGTAGGTGTCTGAGTTGGGCTTAGTCACAGCTGGAGGTAAAGTCGCGTGGGGCAGGTATGCCCAGGTCATGAACAGCCCTGAGAATGGTATGTGCTTCGCTTACTTTGCCTTATTCTCTTCTTGCCCAGTTACTAACCAATATATGCAGATGGGTGTGTGAATGCAGTACTGCTGGTTTAAGCGTCTGTTTTCTGCAAAGGTTGAGATGATCTTCAGAGTGGTGCATTTGATGGTGTTAGGCGTTTGCGGCATGTTAAGAGATTGGCAGGGGCTATCAAAATATCTGCACACATTAACATTCAGGAGCCGCATTTCCAAACCCGTAAGGAGATTAGACATTGGGCGGCCGCTTTACTCCGGTGGCAATCAGTTTAATTCAGTTTCGTAGGATCTTAGTATCCTGATAGAGGAAACTAGAAACTATGATCTCGCCACGATGATACCAGTAATTGACGAAGTCTGCCTACGTACTCACATATCCTACACTCAACTAGTTGTGAATGGTGTATGCAATGGCCTTGACCCCCGCCACGTGGAAGCGAAGTCACTTTCCTATTGTGGCGGAGAGATGCAGGCTACGTACTGAAATAACGGGTAGATGCATTTTTCTTAAATCATAGGGGGACGGGTGAAAAGCATCCGTCTGGGAGTTGCCAGCGGTTAGTCGTCTCCTGGACTGTGGAGATCTCACCATAGGTCGGTTACTGGGCGAATGCCACAAGTTGCACCGAGGCGTAAGTGGAGGGACTTCGCGCGAAGTAAGCATGACTAAGTTCCATTCCCATCAGAGAGCAGGCAGCTGCGGGTGCTTCGCCTGGTAAAGCAAGCATGCGAGCATACCTGGGAGTCTTCATTCGCCAATAACTGCAAGCGAGGAGTTGATTCTATTATATTAAATAGGTTGGATATGGCGCTCCGGCGTGTTGCCATCGCATCTAAGCGCCCTCTTTCCATAAAGGGGTTTGCGTCCAAATAGGGGGGTTATCCCAAGATCTCCAGCCCGGCACTCGTACAAACACAGAATAGGCACAGAACAACTGGGATAACCCGTTGTCTGGCCGGTAAAGACAGGCCATTAGTCCACCGAGATCGTTTTCATCTCCCTCATTCCGCTGGGGGGACCGTATCTCGGGCGGTTTGCCTAGGTTTTGGCTAGAATGTCATTGAGCCATTACCGCTTTTCTCTTTCGCTGGTCTGGCTGACGAGGTTTTGGGATTTGTCCAACTCCATATACCTACCTTCCGCTGACGCGCTTTGGTGCCCTTTGCTTCAGGGAAAAGAGTAAGTGAGGCTTGTGCCAGCCTAGGTAGAGAGACTTACAGCCCTTTCAAGAGTCCTCAGCATCAAGCTCGGTACAGTGTTAACTACCAAAGTAGCTTTCCCTCCTGCATTGTGGTGATCGGGAAAGGAGACTTGTATTATGCTGTACCCGGAGGAGGACTTCAACATGGTACGGTCCTGAACAGTGCTAGTTCGGCTTTCTATTTTCACTCCTAGTCTGTTTTCCAGGTAGAGACAAGGCAGAAGAGGACCACTGGTGCCCGGGGCCGGATAGCTATATCAGAGGATCGAGAATAACGAAGCTGTGTGGATGGTAGCGATGGGCGCAACAGCTGTCTCGGCATCCATTCTCAAAGAGCCGTAAGCACTGTGCATGCATCATCCTAATCCTGGTTAATATAACGAGGACATTGCGGTCTGTCGCAATCCATGTTTATCCAAGCCGTGTTCTCTGCGGGCTCGAGGAGCCATGCTGAAAGCGTGTAATCCGGTTGCCCTATCCCGCTCTGCCTATGCGGACGCCCGGTAACCAAGATCGAATTCACGCACGAGCATCCAATGGTGCGAAGGCGTGGGTTTTCCAGAGCTGCGTCATCGCCTCGTCGAACACTTGATGGCAGAAAAGCTCTTCCCCTCAACAGAGACTGGTTCAAGATGAGTGTCACAATCTTAGTGCAGATATTTAGACACTAAGACTCGAGCACAGGTTGATTGAAACCGAAAAGGAGTAGCATACCTCAGTGGAATATCGAGTATTACCTGCACTCGCTACTAGACAATCATTCATGAAGCATACTATTCATCTAGCCAACCTAGTGTAGGTCTGTCACTTATGGCCTTTTGCTATCGACTGCAGGGGGCGCCGAGAGACTCGACTCCTGAGAAAATGTGGCTCCCGAAGCTCCATACGGTATAAGCAAGGTGGGGGGAGTGGACGACTGCTGCCAGCGGCAATGCATCATTCCGAGAGCCTGGTCTGGGACAGCCTCGCTACAGTCAGGGAGGTCGGATATTGGATGCACTGTGGAGCTGAGTGTGACAGAAGGTATGCCTTGGGACTGCACGCTGGAATCCGTATCGCACAAAGAGTAATTGTAGGCGAGCTACACACATGCCGAGGTTGGAATTTAGTAAGAGACGACGGGTCAGTCAATGTTAGTAGGTCATAGGTCGGATTTAGTACGGTACCAGTAGGTCGATATAGTCTACATTTGGGTCATCTGGGCAAACCACGACGAGTCCGAAACGAAGGTCTGCGTCTAACCAGTGCTGGCTCTAGTCGGTCCCATGGCGTCGGTACCGGTATCACAAGACTTGAGCGAGTCTACTACAGTACTTCGTATAAACGATGTGATCTCGCGTGGCCTGCACGACACCCAAATCCTCACCCAATAAGAGTCGATTCCGCTGTTTGTTCCTTGGCGGAGAAAAAAAGGCCGGAGTAACGCCACCACTGGCAGAAGACGGATTTGGGGCTCGACCTAATCACCCCGCGGACTCAGGCTGGATGCATTTGTTGAAGACTCGCGGCAGCTATTGGGATATGGTTGGCCTTAGAATGGATCTATCCAGCTCCGTTGTGCTGACGTTGAAACTATCGTGACCGAGCTGAAATTGATTCTAGAAGTACAAGTAGTTGATCAGTCACTTAGCCAAGACAGCTTTTTTGGAGTAACCGGCTTACATAACCCATAGGGCTTATCAGGATACGAGAGGTAGCATTCCGCAACGATGGAACATTACGAATATACGGAGGCCCGGATATCTGTAGGGCCATGAAGTCACCATGGCGGTGACTCCGAGGGCTGATTACCTACCTTTTGCAACTTCCGTGCCCAGGCGGATTGAATTTCTCGATGCAGCCTTCTTACCGAAATTATGTATCTATCTACCCAGGAGCTTCTTCGTGAAGAGGAACACCAAAAGAGTAACTGTTTCGGAATAAACTTAACCGACGATGTCTAATCGGGCCGATCATGGCTTCTTCAACGGGAAGGTGGATCTTCTGGCCTCGAACACCTTGGGGAACCCCAGGTCCACCAACCACAAGGACGGTCTAGCAGCGATGCCAGGCGCTAGAGGTCGCTCATGGGGTTAGGGTACCTGTGCGGGCAACTACCCTGTCCTTGTAGTTATGTAAGGCTATGCAAGTAAGGGTCGTCTAATAAAAGTTAGGTAGACCGTAGATCGAGATGATCTTCCAGATCTCCATCAAAGCAAAACACTCGAACAGTCTCGGCCGAATGACACATTACCCAATATGGAATACACCAGTTTGTGAAGAGAACTCTAAAGATTCAGGGAAGCAACATGGAAGCCGTCATTTACGTGTGTAAGGATGTAGATTCTTAAGCTACATGTAATGCAGGTGGTGATCCCTAGGCACCCCCAATTGTAGTACGCACAAGCCCTTCAGTTATTAGTATAAACTTCGAGACCCCTATATGGCATCCGCATGTCTAGGCCGCCCAGAGAGCTGTCTCGGGGAAATTGTTTTATTTTTAGAATTCCGCGACGTCGACTCGTCCTTGTAGTCTGTAGGTATGAATTGTTTGTCTCGTCGTCTGATTATGCACGCATTTCCCATTCGGCCCGTGGCACCCTGGTGCCGGGTAGTTGAACACCTCCCGCAGCGCCACCGTCCATATTTTCCCATGTCGTCAGACCCCAAAGCCAGGATCTGTAGGTGGAGGTGGAGAAGACAACGGCGAAAAGACGATCGTATCCCTGCCGCATGGCCCCTTGAGCGTAATGTGTGACATGCAGTAATTGCTGTTTTTCTCCTTTCTTTTCCTTCTTCCCCGGGGTTGTCGCGCTGATTCTCTACATTGCTACGTACCAAACCCCATTAGGAGGGCGATGTAACGTCGCTTCCCTGTCTAAGCTACCCTCCCCTCCACTTCATAGTAATTCCAAATTCCCAGTCAGACGACTCGACCAATAGGCCAACCTCGGTGCCCAAAGTAACCCTATTCCCAGGTGGTCAGGTTGCTGGCCATCAGATGCTGGCAGCCTTCTGTGAAGCAAGCAACCTCGATCAGCTGGACAGCAGCTGAGTTCGCTGTGAGCGCAGCCTGTGTATTGTACTGTTGATTGCCCGGCTCTAAGCCGGGTACGTATATGTTTATTACTGTCTGTTGTACAGTCCTCACATCCCAGCCGCACAGTCGATGCTATCGTACAGGGACGTCAATAGAGACCGAAGTATATTCATCGGCCGGACACATCTCAGCTGCTGCCTGACTGGTCCGGACGTAAAGTACTTCGTATATCTGTTTCCATTTTACCACTCTGCTTGCATAGAAGTGTGGTGTGTAGCTACTATGCACGCGTCTATCCTACCATTCAGATAGATATATGGCCTGCATACTCGCCGATCATGGAGATTTCTGCACGGGTTTACGTTACAATCGGAGACCAGATCTTCGGGACGGAAGGAGAGATGACGTCTATCGACCTTTCGACCGTTCTAGCCACAGGAGAAAGCCAGAGGTGACGGATAAGGTGTCTACCGGTTGACTTGACGCACTCTCTGAAACCTCTTTACGATGTGTAGCTGAATGTCGAGGCAAATTTACTATCCTATAGGCTACAGCGCTAGTAGTCGAAGTAGATGTTGTCGTTCGGCTGCAATTAAAGCGATCAAGTGCTCGTGCAATGGCGTGGTGCGAAACACTAACCTCCAAAGGGCCATTTCTCCATGTTCCCCATCCAATCCCCAACTCTCCGCGTTGGGGGGGGGTTTTTCACCACCAGGAGCTAATGGCTGATGGCTCTCTGGGCAGCCATGTGTCTGTACGCATCCCGGCCAAGCCGTTGGACCACGAGCAACGGTGTCTGCCCCCCGAGCACGAAGACGGCCCTTTTCCACCCTGTCCAGTTGGCCGGCATCCTGGCTGCAGGATATCACGCACCAATGACTAGCGGCGCCTAAGGGCTCCAGATCCAAGGGCGGATCCTATGCTATCTAGACTCAATCCGATCCTTGTATCAAATTCACCGTGGGCGTATGTGCTTAACCGTTGAGAAACATACAACTGATATAGTACTCTCCTATAGGTTACTTACTGCCCAATCCTCCCGCGGTGGTAAGTCGGTATGTACTCCCAGACTCGGCGCCATTGCGGGCCCCTGATCCTGGTTGGAGCACATTCTGCTTAAGGATCGTTTCATCTGGCTCTTCTGCTTGCTGGCCTCGATGGGAAATCGCGCTGGTATAAAACAACCAGGAACCGCTTCCGCAGGGTCGGCTTCCCGTTGCACTCTCCTAGCCACGTCCTTGGTCACCGGTCGACTGGAGTATCCTCTTGAGACCGCAGCCCGCGCGCTCTTAAGCATTGCTTAACCAGTGATTCCTACCGGGGAAATAAGGATATCTAAGCAACGATGGCTGGGGGGGTTATTCCAGTCGTCGAAGGCACGGCCAACCTCGACCGGGTCGAGGCACCCGTCACTCTCAAGGCCTATATGATCTGTGTCTTCGCCGCTTTCGGTGGTTTTCTGTTCGGTTATGATATTGGTAAGACTTGGAAGGTTGGATTCTTGGTATGGCTCGAGAGGACTAATGATGGTTAGGATGGATGGGTGGCGTGTTGGCCATGCCGTATTTCATCACGCTCTACACCGGCATACCATACGACTACGAAAACCACCGGCCCATTGGCGTCGACCCGAAGGACTTTGTCATCCCCTCGTCGACGGCATCTCTCTTCACCTCCATTCTATCTTGCGGAACCTTCTTCGGCGCCCTGATCGGCGGTGATATTGCTGACTTCATTGGTCGCCGACCTACGATTATCTCGGGATGTCTTGTGTTCTGCGCTGGTTGTGTTATGCAGATCTCCAGCACGAACCAGGAAGTCCTGTTCGTCTTCGGTCGTCTTATCGCCGGTGTCGGCGTCGGTTTCATCTCTGCTGTCGTCATCTTGTACATGTCTGAGATCGCCCCCAAAAAGGTCCGTGGTGCCATCGTCTCTGGCTACCAATTCTGCATCACCATCGGTATCCTCTTGGCCAACTGCGTTGTGTACTCAACTCAGGAATACAACAGTCCCGGCTCCTACCGAACGCCCATTGGTATTCAGTTTGTCTGGGCTGTCGTTCTGGGAGTTGGTCTGTTCATCCTTCCCGAGTCTCCTCGTTTCTTCGTCAAGAAGGGCAGGATCGAGGACGCTGCGAAGGCGCTCGCTCACGTGCGTGGCCAGCCGCAGGATTCGGATTACATCAAGGATGAGCTGGCTGAAATTGTCGCCAACTATGAGATCGAATCGGCTCTCATCCCCCAGACTAGCTACGTCGGCTCGTGGATCGCTCCCTTCAAGGGATCACTTAGCAAGGGTAACAGCCCTATCCGTCGTACCATCCTTGGTACTGGCCTGCAGATGATGCAACAGTTCACTGGTATCAACTTCGTCTTCTACTTCGGTCCCCCCTTTTTCAAGCAGCTCGGCACCATCAGCGACCCGTTCCTGATCTCCCTGATCACCACTCTCGTCAACGTCTTGTCTACCCCTGCCTCGTTCTACGCCATTGAGAAGTTCGGCCGTCGCGCGTTGCTACTCGGCGGAGGAACTGGTATGATCATTTCCCAGTTCATCGTCGGAGCTATCGGTGTCACGGAGGGTGCGGAAGAGGCCAACAACCCCCAGGCCGTAAAGGCTATGATTGCCTTCATCTGCATCAACATCGCTTGCTTTGCGACTACCTGGGGACCGACCGCGTGGGTCGTTGTCGGGGAGGCCTTCCCTCTTGCCATCCGATCCCGTGGTGTTGGCATTTCCACCGCCTCCAACTGGTTCTGGAACACCATCATTGGTGAGTACTATGTCATTATATATAAGTTTAGAACACTTGAAACTCCATTGTTGCTTGTGCTGACCAATCCGTCCTACAGCTGTCATCACTCCTTTCCTCGTCGGCGAGGACAAGGCCGCCCTCGGGCCCCAGGTATTCTTCCTCTGGGGCAGTCTTGCCTGCCTCAGTGTGACATTCGCGTACTTTCTCTGCCCCGAACTCAAGGGTCTGTCCCTCGAGCAGGCCGACATGTGTATGGCGGAGGTCGCCCCCCGCCACTCTGCCAAGTGGAAGCCCAGCCACACCTTCGCCGCTGAGCTGAACCACGTTGCGGATAATGACAAGCCGATCCCCAGCGAGACTATCGAGGAGAAGCTTTAAGAGATTCGACATGATCCCTTACAAATAACCCACCCATAGACCGCTCCCTTTACTGGATAGAGGTTTAGAGTACGGTCGGGGACGGAATGGGTTTGCTAGATGTGTGTGTCTTTTGGATGAATTCGGTGGTAAAGCGTGCTTTGTTCTTGATCCCTCGTATACATACCCCTGTGCCTACAGGCACAACATTACAATTCACTACGATATATAATGTCGATAAAAAAGCCTTGTCGTTGACGGCCGTGTTTGCACAGCTTGCTTGGTTAGCTTCGCGAATCATGGTGGCTTGAATGAATTCGTCCCAAGTGTGTGTAAGGGGTCCAATTTTGACGTAGGTGTAACCCAGCAGAACGAGTAGGCCATCCGTCGAGCAAAGCGCCGCCGTTAGCCAACGGGACAAGTCTCATTGTTCGAGCACGGTTGAGGCCCTAGATAGGCAACTCAGTCGACGTCAGAAAAGGCGGGCGCCACCACCAGCGCCAAGTACGCCTCCGGCAATCGACCCCGCAAGTGATCGCATTCCTGTTACCTATCAGGCATGGCCGGGCGATGGAGAAGCACAGACGCCTCGTTTCAGCCCGTGGAGCCAGCAGTCTGGTCCGAGACTAGACGACGACGCGTGGTTGGTAATTTGCATTTGGCGGGTGAACCGCTCACGACGCCACTGCTAGCCCGCCCATGTGGAGTCACGAGTTCTTCTTCATGGTCGTGACATGCACACATGGCGTGAAGTTGTCCTTAAAACTTGGAGCTGAACAGCCGGCGCTTTGGGACATACCTACCTATTGCGCCGGAAGGAAATGCTCGTAGGCTCCTAATTATACCGGGTCTGGGGTGATTAAGTGGTGTCCCGGACGGTGGGCCCCCGACGGATAGCGCACCCGACCCTTGCCACCGCGATTACTTGTCGCAATCTGGGGTAGGTAATCTTCCCAATTTCGGTTTATCTTCTGCTGAATCAGAATTATGCCTGGGGTTGCGTTGGCACCCCCTGGCTTGCCGGGGTCATTTTGGAGCCCTTTCCTGTTGTTGTGATTACCGGCGCGTATGGTTACCAAGCCATCGAGTGCATCGTGCGACACTGGAAGTAACATTGAAACGATAATCACATGTCATTCCAGACGCCTATTCTCGGTGGATGCGGGGACCCTTGCTTCCTGCACCTCCCAAGGGTATTTTTTGTTAGATGCCTCCCGTCGGTCCACAAATTTCCCTAAAAAGCTGGTATGTATAATCCCATACATTTTGTATGCAAAATAACCTCCAACAATTCCTTTTTGCTTCCTACAACATTTTAATGCAGCGCTTCATCTTATCCCACTTATTGCAGGCGTTCGGCAGCTTTAATTAACAGCGACGTTTTGCAAAGGCCCTATTTCTTGATATATCGGAACTGGGCTTCTAGGCCCATGTTAGAATCACGACAAGGTTCTTATTTAAAGCGAATATAGGTGTTAATAAATTTATAAAACGTTATATGCGGCTTTTGGTAGTAACGACTTATAGATATGGAGAAATAGGTGGGTTTTCCATACAAATTATATAGGGAGTCTACTTACTAACCTACAAGGGGACCAAATGGGACGGCAGAGGCAAATAATTAAAAATACCCCTGGGAGTTGTGTACGAGAGGGCTGGACGGGGCACGGAGAGCTGCAAGCCCCGTTTCCTAGGATTCGGATTCGGAAGGAGACAGCAGCTATGGGTCTTGATATTACCCTGACAAATTCCTATCCCAAAATGATCAGAAGGATCGCCCGTTAAGTGATACGGTCGTATAAGAATCTCATCGGTGACCACGCAAGATCGCTATTACTGGTTTGGAACGACGTCAATTATCCTGGTGGAGCATTTTCGAAGTTGCGCGTGTCTTCAGATCACAGTTATTACTAATAGTAGCTGTCAGATGAGAGTATCAAGAAATTCCCCGAGGTCATGAGCTCTTGATACTTCAAACAAAAAACACATGCAGATGATAGCTACGGTAAGCCTGAATCTTCATGTCCGAAATTTTAACTTGAGAACATAGACCTATTGTGCTCCGTCCCAAACTTCCAACCACTTTCAATGACGCCAGGTCGGAACGTTTTCGAGCTGAAGGCATGGCCTAGTTAGTATGCATGGCCGACTGTGCCTCCACAAATGACTCCCTGCGTCCTGTTCTGCCCCTATGACGAACCAGCAACCTCCATTCGGCTAGGGGTCGATTACTCGCCCTTCCAAGCGCCCCGGAAGTCGTGTGTTACGAGTCCGAAGTGGTCCTCGCCGCTGCCAACCCTCTGCATGTTGGCCATGAACCCTTCGATGGGGAGCACCATGATGTCGCCGAAGTACCGGATCTCGCTGAGCCCGGAGAGGTTGCCGGGGTGGGTCATCTCGGGGTCGACGGCGCCGATGCCGCGCATTACGGCCTCAGTCCAGGCGATGGGCCCCGTGGCGTTGACGACGTCGTAGTTGGGCAGGCGCACGAGTTGGTCGAGCGTTACGTTGTGCGCAGCCACGAGGTCCCGCAGCCCTGTCATCGCGCGCTCCACCATGTCCGCGACCACCGGGTGGCCGGGGGCCGCCGCGATGGTCCACTGGCTGAACTGCACGGGGTACCCGTACTCGTTGCCGCTGTTGAAGAGCTCGTCGTGCTCGACGGCCACGACGAGCCGCACGTCGGGCCGCCGCTCCGCGGGGACCCAGCTGCCCAGCTCCGCCACGGGCGTTGTGTCCACGTCGCTGTACACGCCGCCCTCGACCAGCAATACCAGGTACCGCAGCACTATAACATCCGGAGTCAGTAAATACCCTATGTGGTCGGTTGGGTGAATAATCGGGGGTGGTGAGACATGCTTCGGGAGCCATCAACTCACGAAACCCCACGTTTGGAAATTTATGCCCTCGAACTAAAGGAGATAGGGGAAGAAATAACTCCGGAAATTGCTTACGGTCCGACTTGAGCGCCGGGTTCTGCGCCGCGCGGTACGCCTCCACGATGTCGCGCCGGCCCGCGCCGCGCTCGCCGTCGCCGTAGTACGTCCGCACGAATGCGTCCGCCGTCTGGCTGCCCAGCAGCGTGTACGTGTAGTCGGGTGCCTGCCGCAGCCAGTCGTGCACGTGGTGCTGGATCGACGGGAACCCGGGCCGCGTGAAGAATATCTGCCAGATCTTCTGCGGGATGGGGGAGCCGCCGGTGGCCAGCAGCGCGTTCTCTTCCTCGGCGGCGGCAGCATCGTCATTGCTAAAGGGGCGCGACAGCAACGGCAGAAGTGGTGCCCTGCATGACGTTCTCCACTCTCTGATGGCCGCCAGCTCGTCGAGGCTGCAGAGTATCAGGAACGTGCAGAGGGCCGGCCACAGTACCCTCGACAGCTTCAAGGAGCTAAGGGAACTTAGAGTCATCGCCGGCCGTTATCAATTTCGTCAATAATATATCTCCGAGGTGCTCAGTCTTCGGTTGCCTCTTCGCGTCGTCTTTCCCGACGTCGTTCTCGATTTGAATAAAATGAACAGAACCGGGTCAGTATACATAATCATGCCCCCTACCAACTTCCACGGCTTTATAACCGATGTATTTGGGGAATCATCCCTAAATATACATTAACTAAAGACTGTGAGAACTAATTCAAATAAAGATGTGAATCAGTTGTCTCATCGGCCGTTCCAACCAGATCCCTCCTGGCTTTCCCTTTGGAATTACTCATTTCAGGCAAACTCAGGAACCATCTCTTCTAATAATTGTTTCGTCATACTTTCCTCCCTTGCCATATCGTTAGACATAATGCAGACCGTACCGGCACTACATGTGTCACTACTAGAGGGCGCCCACAGGGGTAGCCATCACGAGTCAGATATTGATTGATGCGACAATTCCTGCCCTAGGACAGTGGCGAGTGGGCATTCCTGAGCTATTCGCCACATCAATGACTTCCTAGCGGACTTTTTTGAAAAGTATCGCATTTCTCAAAAGGAGGGGACTAATTGTCTTAAGGTATATGTACATTGGGAATGAGTTTGTCTCGGTAGAGACAGGAACGCTTGCATCAATGGCATTGATTCGATGTTGGCCACGGGGTTTTAAAGCCATTTATCCTTCGGCGGATCCACTACTTGCGCTTTTGGATGTTGCAATCCAGCAGGCACTGCTCGACACCACGGGCAACACTGTCGCTGACCAGGCCCCTGAACTTGTCCACCTCGGCGCCGTCGATGGAGTTGCCAAACGCGGCGCGCAGGATCTTGTTGTCGAGGCCGAACAAGTTCTTCGCGACCTGGTTTGTGCCGAAGTCCTCGCTGGACTGCGGCGCGACGAAGATGACCTCCTCGCAGCCGGGATTGTATTGAGAACTGTGGTCCCGGTTAACCAAAAAGCCCACATCGAGCATGTCTAACACAGCGGTAAGCTTACTGGATGGAACCCTGGAAGAAGGGAGTCATCTGGTACGGCCCCAGTTCGTTCTTAATGTTGCGAATGACCCCGTCCTCCTCGACGCCGTTCTCGATGACCATCTCGGAGACGAGCTTCCCCTGAGTGACGACGAGCAGCTCGGTGGCGCGGTTATGCACGTGAGGTAGGTTGAACTGGCATGGTCCCATGAAGCCTACGGCCATTCCGATACCTTGGTTGGTGAGTGCCTGGTCGGCAGTTAGCCTCCTACTCACGCATAACTCGTAAGAGCCGAAGGCATGTGACAGTTTGGCTTACAGGGAAGGTTTTCCGGTTTGCTGCGACGATATCGGCAGCTCCGGTACCGCTCTCGGCCCTCTTTGCGCCAAAGTCGAAGATAAAATCCTCATCTTCCGTCAGGACGTTGTTGTAGACATCAACACGAGTGTCCGAAAGTAAAATCTGCTGGGTCGTGCTGAGCTCCTTCAGAAGAGGCGACAAGGTTGATGTTGCAGCTGGGGCTCTGGTGGTAGTTGTCGTAAGGGAACCTGTCGGGGTGGATGTGTGAATGCCGTCGTCGGAACCGCCAAGAGGAGCGGCCATGGAGCAGTGAGCGAAGACAACCGCGGCAGCGATGGAAGAGGCGCACTGGCGGAACTGCATTATAACGGTGTTTGATGAACTTGGCGGCTTAGAGACCCGGGTGTTCAGCTCAACCTAGAAAATCAAATGCGCCGGTAAGAAAAAACACAAAGAGTACCAAAGAGCAAGGAAATTAACTGTAGGAAAGTAAGGGAAAAGAGAAAAGGAAATTTATAAAACAGAAAGAAATCTGTACAAGTTTATGATCCTTTTGGTGTGAATCTGTACAGAACAGGAAGATACCAACCGTGGAATTCACTTTCTCTTATATACACCAATCTTGCATCGAGGAGGTCATCTTTAACATACTCAATACGAACACGCCAGGAGGCATTCTTGGATAGAGACGCGTTTGATCCAAAGATCATCACTTTCTCGGTCATGATGGCTGTGCGAGTCCGGAATCTAGCGTTCCGGATGCGCATCCAATCCCTTACGTCAATAACTAGGACGAGGCTGCAGAATGCGAGGTGTAGTGAATCGACGCCCCCAACGCCGGCGACGGTGAGGCGCGAGGCAGTGCTTACATGTCTAGCACGCATGGTAAGGATCTTACCAACCTACCATAAAAGGTGCGTTACCAAAATAGGGTATATGAACGGCTCGGATTGGTCAGATTAGCAAGATACTAACCAACGCCTCGAGCCAGTCGACCAGCCAAAGCGCCAGCGTCAGCCCTTATGCTTGTCTCTCAAAATAGCAACCGTCGTGTCTGTGACAACACACAGGAGAAGTCACGAGCCGTCCATTGCCCGGGATAGCTAACTCTCCGCAAAATTGCTGGTTGAGCTCTTTCTCCCCAGTTGATGATGAGGAATGGTGAGTCTCACGAGGCAATGCGTACATAGCTGTTCCGCCTTTTATAAGAATAGCATCAGACGTTGTAGACTCGGCCACAATACCTAAAGCATCGACATTGTAATAAGAAGATGGGTAGCGAGACCTCTCACGTGTCTTGCGTAGGGAGCCATATTGTATTCGCTCCGAGCTGTTGCCGCTAAGACCTTCGACCGTCCACCTCCTGGCGCCCATAAGGTAGCTTATTGTTCTTGATGATATGGGTTGTAGCCCACCGCAGACTGTGCCTCACTGCCCAGAAAATTAATCAACGGACAGCTACCGCGCTATAAGTCAGAACTATCCTCGGCAGCCTTAACACGTTCGGGAGTATTAGCTCTTGCAGCTCTTAGTCGATTGAGATGACCCCTGAGGGTGAGGTGCCTCCTCGACTTGGTCGGTTCTATGGGCTACGGGTGCAGAATCGCAGCACCGGCTTCTTCCCCGGGCTTACAGCTGACAAGATTATGGTCCTCTCGGCTAGCATTGACGAAGGCGACCGATTGTGTGATAAAAACGGATGTTAGCCTTAAAACCCTCATACGTGCGCGGTTTTGTTTCGCTCGAATAGGGGCTCACACGCAAAGGACGTGTATGGATCGTCACCCCACAAGTGTGGGCGCACATGCACCCCAGAGTTCGTGCGCGCGACAAGTTATCAGCATACGCCTAGCAAGTGAACTCGACGGCCACCCATGTGACCCAGGGTACAGGCGGAGTTATATGCGCGTTGGCTGCGTTCAGCTGTCAGGCCGGGAGCTAGACTATACGGCTGATGCGCTGAATGTGCAATCCAGCTGATCCTTTGACTCTAGCAAGGCTCAGCTTCACGGCTTCGTCTCATCCGCATAACTCGACGGTTAGCACAGGGGAGCTGTGACCTATCCGCCCATAGACACCCAATCCATCGTTATAGCCCGCAATCTCGAAGGGTTTAGTAGAGCTGGGCTCAGATCGGGATCACGTGAAGCCGTTCAATAATCGGAAACCCGCACGCGGATCAACCGATTTAGGGAGTCGACAACGGGCCCCATAAAGCTTTCGAAATCCTGTCGTTACCACAGAAGGATATACATAGAAACATTCTCACGGCGGCGCTCGGGGTGCCCCTTGGAGAGTTATCCCTAGAACAGAACGCATATAGTGGAGCATCTAGTACGGGGGTGATTGCGGGTCTCGTGCTAGGCATTTAATGCTGCCGAGGCTATCGGCATGCTATGAGGCCCACTCACCGCTGCAAACGGCGGTCCGTGAAGAGTCAAGACCCTCTGCCCCCAGGTTATTTAGAGATGCTTACGCAGGCGGTACCCCCTTGTAGTAGTTGGGAGTTGTTTCTGCCCCATACACTAACTAGACATGGTTAATCTGGATTCCGGGGGATCATGGGGAGGGACAATGGCCCATAAATATATTCTCTCAAACTGACTCTCGGTTTCTGTTTGTCTGGTCTGAAAATGAAGAGCCGCATGGGCGCAAGGCAATTAAGGTCAAGCTAAACCCTTGAGGTTCACGGACTCGGTAGCCAGATATAGTTGGATTCGGTTGGGGTTCCTCTTTGCTCAGTCGTAGGATCATGCCGCTAAGGAGCCATCTCCCCTGACATGTATCTGGCCCGCATTACAGCCCGCGGGGATGGTGAGTGATTACTTACTGGATCACATTGTACCTGATTGTTGAAATATAGATATACATTTTCCCGCAAGAGTAGACTGCTTTGCAAACCTACCGCGCTCTTTCACAGCGGCCTGCGTTGCGACGAACATATTCCCTGACACAGAGCGATTCGGTCTGATAACCATGTCTGTGTCGGCTTCAGAATTGTAATCAAACTACCGGGACTGGTTTGCCTGTATGAACGAGAAGAGATGGAATGACATGACGAAATGCATGCACACGAAGTACGTTCAAAACGGGCTTGAATACACCGCTGAAAGCTTCGCAGCTCATATGCAGAAAGCCCTGACTGCATTAGGCAGCCGTGTTATCCATGTCGATGGCATGTTTATCGACGAGGAAAACCAGTGCATTGCAGATACTCTCTATGCCAAGTTCAAGCCAACCGAGTCATTTCTAGGCTTTGAGCCCACGGGCCGGGATCTGATCCTCAGGGAACACAAGTTTGCGTGGTTCACCGATGGGAAATTGTCGAGGGCGGTGTTGACCATCAACAGTGACGATTTGCGCAAGCAGATGGCGACTCCTGGTGGCAACTTGGAGCTGGACCTCGCGAGCGAATGCCTCGTCCCGATGACAAGCAAGCTGTCGGCCAAGGAACTCGAAGCTAGCTATAGGGCATAGATCGAGACAGTCAACTCTCGCGGGGCGGAGACGGACCTGGTCGGATCCGTCCAATTCGAGGTTACCTTCAACAACAGCGTACGGACGTTCGCGGAGTACCTCTCCGTTATAGCTATGAGCCAGGTGGCAATCCCCGATCTCCAACTTCGGATAGACGCGTTGGTAGTCCATGAAGAGACGCAGCGCATCGCGGTGCGACTGTTGTTCTCGGGGACGCCCGCCACTGGATATGCCGGGCTCGCGGCTGGCCGGGCGGTGCAGTTCCTGGAGCACTGTATTTATCAGTTCGTCGATGGTACAATCCAGAGGGCGTGGTCCGTCATGGACATGGACTCGGCGAGAGAACAGTCGGCAGAGTAGCTCCAATAGTTACAACGTGAGCCCAGCGCATGGGGTTAATTTCTGGGTGATCGAGGGAGTCATGCTATGCAGCAGGATATGACTGTTTATCCGCCGATCTTAGTGTGACGTAGATTTGGGTCAACGGCTACAAACTCCAGTTTCGGGGGTTATTATCCGGAGACGTGTCCCACCAATGTAGTGTCGCATTTCGATAGCGTTTGGGGAAAAGACCTCAGGAGCGAAGGTTAAGAGTCGAAGTGACTTGGTCGGCGAATACACCGAGGAAAACCAATGACCCCCTTTATTTGCGTAAGACAGGTGTCGGGAGTACTATGTGTGTGGCACCGCGTGACCACCTGCAAGTAGGTATGCAGATAGTGCAGGTATTTAGTAGACTATTGGATGCGCGAAGGGGCTAATATAACGCGTTATCTCCGAGAAATCCAAGTACCATCTCCGGCAAAGAGGGTGTGATATTGTCGCTGTGGAAGATATCCCATGCAAGTTACAACAATGGGATTTCTCCATCTCCGGCAATCAACATGGAAGAAATGCCGTTGGAAGAATGGGACGGGTTTCTGGATACAATCCGAGATCTTCAGCCCGTGCTGACCCTGCTCGCCTTAAAAGAACGTCTTATCAAGGGGGAAAACAGTTCACACATTCAGATTCAGGGACAAGTTCCCCTAAGCGCCCCGTGCAGTTTAGCGTACTTCCGTAGTACAAACTGCAGGGGATTTCTGGGGTGGACGACGGGTGGCTTGGCAGGACGCAATTTCGACTCTGCTTGAAATTCATCTTATAGTCATCTCTCATTGGCCCGTCCGCAAGAGACGGATTCCAAAAGATTCAAAGAATGGAGCATGGTGCCGCCCATGATGTAACGCCATCGACCACATCCTTCGTTGCTTGAGCCGGAGCCTTTCCTAAACCGTCGACCTTTAATGCCCCGACTTGCTCCACAAACCCATGGCCAGAGCTCAAGGACGGAGCCGAGTGGGTTGGTTCGTTTAACGCTTTCAAGAGCCTCCCCCCAGAATGGCTCTCCACCTGTTGTAGGGTCTGGCTTGTGCTTTCTTCACCAACTTTTCTTTGGTGTATCGTGTGGTCGTTACGGTTGACGTGCTACGATCGTGGGGATTTCTCCCCTTTCCGCTCTTTTCCGTTAACCCTTACGCTCTTTTTTAAGATATCTTTTCGAGAACGCATGCGAGTGCCACATTCCTTCGGCTTTGTGCATGCGCAAGTAAACCCAACATCACTCGAGATCGGCCGTGGCTTTATTGTTGATCTCGTTGATCTTTGAACGCTCAGGGCGCATCCTGAGCTTGTTGCTGCGGCTTAAGTCTCCTGTTTTGGAGCAGACATTCATTTGAAACATAAATAAGATACATTCGCTACTATGAAAATCACTCTGATACTGGCCGCCATCGGCTCGGCCGTCGTACTTTTGTCTACTCCGACTGTAGCTACCGTCCAGCACCGACACCGACATCTGCACCAGAAGCTTGCTCACGCCCACAGTAGTTCGAGTTACAATGAGAAGTACGGCGCGCGAAACATAACCGAAGTTGAGAAGCGTGGCAATAGAGCATGCCCGTTGCCCCAGGACAAAGGCCTCGTTGCGGTAACTCCAGGAGCGAAGAATGCCGGTTGGGCAATGGCTCCTGACCAAGAGTGTGTTGAAGGTACCTGGTGTCCCATCGCTTGCCCACCGGGCCAAGTCATGAATCAATGGAAGCCTGACACTACCTACGCCTTCCCGGAATCGACTGTGAGTCTTAATCCTGCTGCGCCAATGCGACGGCACATTGACCGCTACTAGTTCGGAGGACTCTATTGCGGCGACGGCGGAAAGCTCGAATTTCCGTTTAAAGATGAGCCCTGCTGCGTAGACGGCACTGGCGCAGTCGACGTCGTGAACAAGTGCGGAGACGTCGTCTCGTTTTGCCAGACGGTTCTACCTGGCTACGAAGACATGATTATCCCAACTGACGTGTACGATACGGCCACAATCGCCGTCCCAGACAACAAGTACTGGGCCGGGACCGCCGCTCAGTAAGTACACACTGAACTTGAGAGGAAAATCATGGCTCTAACAATTGTAGCTACTATATCAACGCTCCTGGCGTCGATTCTTCCAAAGGCTGTATATGGGGAGACTCTAGCACACCGATCGGCAACTGGTCGCCATACGTCGCTGGCGCTAATACGGTCTCCGGCGGCACGACATTCGTGAAAGTCGGTTTAAACCCAGTGTGGGAGGAATCTGCACTCTCTAGCACGAAACCTGATTTCGGCCTGGAAATCGAGTGTCCCGACGGAGGCTGTACTGGTTTACCCTGCAGGGTCGACGGCTCTGGTGTTGTGAGCGACAACAAGGCTAATGGCGCCGGTGGCTCGCCCTTCTGCGTTGTTACGGTAGCGAAGGGCTCGAAAGCCAACATTGTCGTGTCATATTTGGACGGGTCAGGGGGAGACGATTCTGAGCCCAGCTCCACCGCAGCGGAATCAACGACATCCACGCCAACTCCCTCTTCGACGCCTACTACAACCAGTACTCCCACTCCCACTCCCACTTCCACTTCTACTTCTACGTCGAGTTCTTCTCCACCACCCACTCCCTCTTCGACGACCACGTCGACGACCACGTCGACGACCACGTCGACGACCTCGACGACCTCGGCGGCATCGACGACATCGACGACATCGACGACACCGGCGACATCGACTACATCGACGACATCATCAACTCCGTCGTCGACTCCGTTGTCAACGTCGACCTCATCGACACCCAAAATGTCTTCGTCAACAAGCTCATCAGAGATTACGTCATCAGCATCCATCTCGTCGACGAGCAGCAGCACGAGCACCTCGTCCACCTTCTTGGGCGGAATCTTTCAAGAAAACAGAACTACGACCTCGTTCAGCTGGACTAGCCCCACATTATCATCTGGACATGCTGATCTTAGCACGGCCGGAGCCCAGGTCGAGCCTGCACCCAGTGAGACCAACTCGAACGAGAATGCCGCCCAAAACCGAGGCGGCGCTGCTATGGCTGGTCTCATTGTTGCTCTGGTGGCCGCCGGCTGCTTGCTGTAGACGCCGAAAGCGAGAATTAGACACACCGTTTGACGACCTTCCATTTCTTAATATGTATATTTCAATGAATGTCAAATGGATGTTTACAGAACCGGGACTCCCCACTCCTTTCCCCATGGACGCCAGTTGAGTCGCCTGCATAATTGACGAATTCATTCCGACTATGTACGACATTTCAAGGCGAATATATTCTAAGCTCACTGCATAACCATTTACTCTTAGTGTTTATTGTCTATTCTCCAGCGGCCTCGTGATGTAACCCCTTTACTCAACGGTCGGACTTGTTCACTATCCTTCTTGCCCCATACATGGCTATATACCCTTTCTTGCTTTCTGCATTATACCCTTTGGTTTTCTGGGGAGTGGCGGCTTGATGCATTTGCAATCTTCTTCAATATTCCGGGCTGGACGACGTTTTGGGATATGTCAAAACTTAGGGTAGGAGGGGACCGATCGATTCGGAAGGAGGAAGATCTATCCATACATGGCGGGTTGGTGGGAGCCGGGAAAGAACACATGGATTGTTCGGTCTCCGGGGCGGATTATATACGAATCAAGACGAAACGAGATGAAGATCCCGATACCCTTTCTGCCGGATCCCCGGCGCTTTGCCCGGGGCAGGAGTCCCTTCGGGGGGCCGCTAGACAGCACGCGTGGAGCTGGACGAGGGGATGCTTTTTTTATTTTCGCGGAGCGGGATGGGAGAGCTTAGTCGCGCCGTCTTCGTGGGTGCGGAGACCATTCCTCTTCTGCAGCAGCACCACAGTCTGCGAATCTTGTAGCTACTTACCTACCTGGTTTACTTATATACTCCAGCTCGATATATGACGAAACTTTTGAAGCCTAGTCGCGTTTCGAATGCCAAACATCTCTCTGTTCTGTAACCATGGGCAAATACATATGTAGTACGATGTAGTCTCAACCTCGGCTGGCAGATATGTATCCGTGCCTACCTGTAATCTAGTGCGTTGCGCCGTCATCCCGGCGCTCATGCGATCAGGGCCATGGGGCATGGTCACAGCACCCTGGCGACCGTGCATGCTGGCTCCACATACCACGCGTGCGCCCGTCCCACAACCCTTAAGTATGTACTCACGGACTTTACCGCCGGGCAGCGGCGGGCGGACTCTCGGCAATAGATCCTTGTTCGGACGCTAGCGTTGCGCGGCTGGAACCGGGGCTCGGGGTGCGTGATGCGACTACAGAGATGCGGGACGTAATTGCACCCATGACCCCCTCCCTCGGTGTACCTGAGCAGGAAAGTGGTTGGTGGGTATCCTGGTTGAACGGAGACAATGCGCCCCCCCCCCCCCCCCCCCCCCGGC